>MU780915.1:264454-326200 GCA_026770625.1 Nicotiana glauca
ATTATATGAATCCCAGATGTTAATTATTACTCATGGCCACTGAGGCAACTGCAAGTGAAAACATGATTCAGCTAATCAATAATCAACTTCACAAACAATTTAAAATTATATGAATCCCAGATGTTAATTATTACTCATGGCCACTGAGGCAACTGCAAGTGAAAACATGATTCAGCTAATCAATAATCAACTTCACAAACAATTTAACTATTAAGATCAGAAGTTTCATAGAACAAGAGAAAACAAAGCACATTTTCATTGATTAGGAGATGTTTCTACAAAACAGACCACAAAAAGAAAAACAAACATCCAACCATGAGCAGAGGGGGTTTCTAAACTGGTTCTAGGGCTTGGAAGAACTAGAGGGTTGGGATTGAAGAAGATTAAGCATTGTTTGGAGCATCCCTTCACTCTTTTCCTTTTCCTTTGCTAGCTCAGCTTTGAGGCCATTTCTTTCACTTTCTAATTCAGCAATACGAGCCTGGAGCCTAGCAATTTCTGCATCTTTTGTTCCATACTCTAGAACCAATGCCCTAACTTTGCTGTTCACAGGAGTCTTTAAGGATGAACCAGGTTCAACTGGGGTTACACTTAGCAGATAGTCACAAGCCTGCAGAGTTTTCATCCCAATGTGCTCTTTGCTAGAGGCCATCTCCCACTTTTTCAATGACACATTTAACTTGGCCAAGACAGTTGTTAGTATAAACCCATAAGGTGTGGCATGGGCCCTAGAGCCATTGATGACTCTATCCAGCAATTTGGCAATGAAAACAGGCCAGTTAATCTGTTTTCCTCTCACAAGACACTCCATAAGGACCAGGTCCATGTAATTTTCAGTGTGCCTTCTCTCCTGTCTGGGAAGCAATCACTTGTTCACAAACTCAAAGAGCACATTGTGCTCAGGCTTCATCTCACTCTTTTTCACAAACCTAGCCTCGGCACTTCTTCAGTAGACTTGGTATCACAGAAATTTCTGGTGATTTGGAGAGCAGATGGGAGAGAATCAAGACAAGGCCATCTTTGCCTAGTATAATCATCATATCCCTCACAGGGTATGTCTAGAATTGTGCCCAACTTAGGTGCATCAAACTTCACCTCTACTCCCCTCACCAAGCTGGTAACAACCCCATTCACCACTTTGGCATTTGCCATAAACTCTATTAGCTCTTTTCTTGCCAGCCTGCCATCTAGTTGAAGAACCAAATCCTTCCACCCCTATGCATACAGGGCATCAACCAATCTTTTCATGCCTGGCTCCTCCACATCTTTTAGAATTCTTCCTTTCAAGATCTTTCTCCTGCCAAAAAGGACAAATCTGTCCTGTTCCTTTTCAGATTCCTCTTCTTCTTTCTCTCCACTCTATGCTTCTTTTTCTTCGGGAACTTTCACTTGTTTTCCTTTGACTGCAGAGCTGGTTCTTTTTGCCAGGGAGGGTTCAGCAGATACAGTTTCTGAAGACTTCTTGGTAGAGGTCTTGGGTCTTTTTGGTGTAGGAGTTTGAGCCTCCTCAGTTGTACCTCTCTCCCGATGGACCAATTCTATCTCCTCCCCCTCTTCTTCTGCAGCCACAGAGCTTTCCACAACTTTAGCTTTTCCCTTTTCCTTCTTCTTTTTCTTGCTTGCCTCTAAGGCTTTCTGCAACGCAACCTCACTTTACTTTACCCTGCTTCTAGTAACTTTCACCTTGATACTGAGGGGTCTGTAGTCTTAGGAGATGACACCTTGCTCTTATTTGTTGGCTTAGAAGCAGTTGGAGTCTTTTGAGAAGAAGCTTTGCGCTTCTTAGGATCATAGCTTGTCCCAACCTTCTTTAGGAAGTCAGCCAAGGTTTCTTCCACAGATGAACCAGGTTCATCTTGTTGTTCACTCATGTGTACAAGGCCTTCAACAGCCTCCCCAGTTTCACTTCCCCCTATCTTGTTGCCACTCTCCTCTATTCCTCCACAAATAGCAAGAATTTTATCTTTCTTTTTCTTTCCATTTCTACTCGAATATCCCTCATTTACATCTTTCACAGAACCCACCAACACAAAGCTATTGTCCACCTTCTCAACAACATCAGAAAAAACATAGCATGTATTTACCTCCCTAGGGTTTTCTTGATTCTTGTCTGAGTCAGAAGACCCACGTTCTTCTCTATTGCTTGCAGAAACAAACGCTTCAGACTCAGAATTTGAGTCAGATGATTCCTTTTCAGAGATCTCCTTTTTCTGGCTAGCTCTTAATTTTTTGTTTAGAGTCATCCTTAGAGCACCAGTAGCTACAGTCTTTCTTGCCAACATCTTCTGCCAGCGGAGTCTGGGTTTAGGGTTGTCGCTAGGGGGTGCAGATGAGTATGTGTTGGGGGATACAGGTGGGGGAGTTACTGGATTTTCTTGAGGATTAGTCATGGTGAAGAATTTCTAGAAAGTTTGGGGGATTTTGGAGATTTTTAGATAGAAAGAGTATAATCAAAGGTTTAGAACTTAATGAAGGTTATGGACTAAAATAGGAGTATATGGAGTGTAATTAAAGTAGAGTATGATTATGAGCAGTAACGGCAGCCTTTTTTCAGTGGTCAGTCAGGAGTCTATTCCCATTGGGACTCCGGTCTTTAAGTGATAAATGGATGACACTAGTGTTTAGGAAATAGTCCCGTTTTCTTTAGAATTTTAAGAGAATGAAACTGGTTCAATGCTTAACGGTTATATTTTTAGGAGTTTAGTTAGAATAGGACTTCTGCTCATAATTGGAATATTATTTTTCTAATTGTGCAAAGTATAGAAACATACCTTACCTTTTCTCGTGAGCACATACTGATGAACCGGGTTCTTCAAGTAGGACTTCTCTGGATTATGCCTCATGTATCATAATAGAAAAAAACTTTGTAAGAGATCAATGAATTAATATAAACACACGTCACAGGAGTATACTGATTAGAGTATGAGACTGAGTAAGAATTAGTCTAGATATTTACATAACGTCAAAATTTCTAACCAAAAATGTGAATTTTTTTTTCATTTTCCTTTTTCATTACATTCTGAACTGGTTCCTTTTAGGTGATCTTAATCATCCCTAATTCCAACCTGTTCCTTTCAAAGTTTTCCCTATTCAGTGCTTTGGTGAAGATGTCAGCTATTTGTTTATCAGTAGCACAGAATTCTATAGAGATTAATCCTTTCTCATAATTGTCTCTTAAGAAGTGGTGTCTAACATCTATGTGCTTGGTCCTTTTATGATGAACAGGGTTCTTTGTCATACTTATAGCACTAGTGTTATCACAAAATATTGGAATGCATCCCACTTCAATTCCAAAATCTACTAATCATTGTTTAATCCATAGTAATTGAGCACAATAAGAAGCTTCAGCCACATACTCAACTTCAGCAGTAGATAGGGCTATTGAATTTTACTTCTTGGTAGCCCATGATACCATACATGAACCAAGGAAGTGTGCCACACCTGAGGTACTTTTTCTATCCTCTAGGAAACCTGCATAGTTAGCATCAGCATATCCTACTAGATTGAAATTACTACCTTTAGGGTACCAAAGACACAATTCAGTAGTGCCTTTCAGATATCACAATATACTTTTGAAAACAGTCAAGTGAGACTCTTTTGGATTTGCCTGAAAACGAGCACATAGCCCTACAATGAACACAATGTCAGGTCTACTGGCAGTAAGATACAAGAGTGAACCAATCATACCCCTATACAACTTTTGATCAACCGATGAACCAGGTTCATCAATATCTAATTTAGTGGCTGTTGCAATAGGTGTATCTATTTCTTTAGAATCTTCCATTTTAAACTTCTTTATTAGTTCTTTTGTATACTCCTGCTTATGAATCATGGTTCCATTTTAACTTTGTTTGATCTGCAACCCTAAGAAGAAGTTAAGCTCACACATCATGCTCATTTCAAATTCACTTCCCATTAGATATGCAAAATCTTTGCTTAGCTTGTCAGTGGTGGCCCCAAAGATTATGTCATCAACATAAATTCGTACAACAAGAAGGTCCTTACCTTTTTCCCTTAAGAATAGGTACTATCTATTTTACCTCTCTTGTACTCATGCTCCAGTAGGAACTTTGACAGTCTTTCATACCATGCTCTTTATGCATGTTTGAGTCCATAGAGAGCGTTGTTCAGCTTGTACACATGTTCAGGCCATTCCTTGATTTCAAACCCTGGGGGTTGTTTCACACACACTTCTTCCTTTAAGTAGCCATTCAGGAATGCACTTTTGACATCCATTTGATGAAGAGTGAATTCCATATGTGATGCGAAGACTATGAGAAGTCTGATTGCCTCTAGTCTTGCAACTAGAGCAAATGTCTCATCATAGTCTATTCCTTCCTCTTGGCTGTAACCTTGGACCACCAACCTTTTCTTGTTCCTTGTGACAGTTCCATCTTTATCCAGTTTGTTCCTAAAGACCCATTTAGTACCAATGACTGATCTGCCCTTGGGTCTTGGAACTAGGTGCCAAACTTGACTTCTTTCAAACTGATTTAGTTCATCCTACATTGCATTCACCCAATCTGTATCCTGCAAAGCCTCAACAATATTTTTAGGTTCAATGATAGATAAGAAAGCATCAAAAGCACACAGATTCTTTAATTGTGATCTGGTTTTGACTCCAGATGTTAGATCAGTGAGAATGTTCTTAATGGGATGAGAACTTTGATACTTGTGAGGTTTTCCAACCAACTGCTTCTACTGGAGTTTCAGCCATTTAATGAGGAACAGGTTCATGAACAGGTTCCTTCAAGGAGATTATTTCAATTCCTCTTTAACTTCATCCCCCAGTCAAGTTGCCCTGTTAGGAAGAACCTGGTTCATCATCTGTTCCTTCATAAGGTGTGACTTTGACATGAGCTGATGCTTCAGCCAAGTCTTTGACAAGCCCAATGGCTTCATCTTCCTATTCCCGTCTCTAAAAAAGAATGTTAGTTTCATCAAATACTACATGCACACTTTATTTTACACACAGAGTTCTTTTGTTAAATACTTTATAAGCTTTACTATGTGAATAATATCCCAAGAATACTCCCTCATCACTTCTGGGATCAAACTATCCTAAGGAGTCTTTTCCATTATTGTGCACATAGCACTTACAACCAAATGCCCTAAATGGGATATATTTGGTTTTCTCCCTTTAAGTAACTCATAGGCAGTCTTCTCTACTAGAGGTCTGATCATGCATCTATTTATAATGTAACATGTAGTGTTTACAGCCTCTGCCCAAAAGCTATGAGGCAATTTTCTAGATAGTAACATTGTTCTAGCCATATCCTCAAGAGTTCTATTTTCCTTTCAACTACTCCATTTTGTTGTGGAGTCCAAGGGGTAGAGAAGTTGTGATCCATGCCATGTTCATCACAGAACTCAGCAAACTTAGAGTTTTCAAACTCAGTTCCATGATCAGACCTAATGGATGCAAGTTGATTTCCTAATTGTTTCTGAGTTTTCCTAACAAATGCAGAAAACATGTCAAATACTTCATCTTTGGAAGTTAGAAATAAAACCCAGGTGAATCTAAAATAGTCATCAACTAGCACCATTACATATTTCTTTCCACCTCTGCTCATGGTTCTCATTGGACCTCATAGATCCATATGAACTCGTTCCAACGTCTTGGACGTGCTTACCATTTTCTTAGACTTGAAGGATGACCTTTCCTGCTTCCCCCTTGCACATGCCTCACAAACTTTGTCTTCCTTGAACTTGATATTAGGTAAACCTATAACCAAGTCCTTGGAGACTAATTTGTTTAGCTTATTTAGACTGGCATAACCAAGTCTTTTGTGCCATAGGAGGGGATCATTAACTAACACACTTATGCAAGTGAGTTCATTTTTTGAAAGAGTTGACAAATCTACAATGTAAATATTGTTAACTCTTTTTCCCTGCAAAACAATTTTTTCAGTGATAAGATTAATCACAAAGCATTTGGTGGAGGTAACAGCCACAAGGCTACCTCTGTCACACAATTGTGACACACTTATTAAGCTATAGTTCAAACCATCTATCAATTAGACATTCTCTATGGAATGAGAATCAGTTTTTCCTACCTTTCCAACCCCAATGATCTCAACTTTCTTTCCATTACCAAAGGAGACATTACCTCCTTTTAAGTCCTCAAGTGAAAGGAACTGGTACTTGTCCCCAGTTATATGTTTTGGGCAACCACTATCCATATACCATATTTGGCTCATCCCTTTCACTTGGACCTACAAAAGGAAATCAGGGGTTAGTCTCAGGAACCCAAACTAGTTTGGGTCACTTTCTATAAGGAAGAGGATGAATTAAATTTCTTCTTGCCCATCCAGACAGCTTATTCTTTTCTTTAACAAAAACTTTGTTCCTTTGACTGGCCTTTTCTTTTGCATTACATTCATATTTGTAATGGCTAGTCTTACCACAGTGTGTGCAGAATTTATTTTCAGGAAGAGTGAGGTACTTGCTTTTTGGATCCCATTTAGGAGCTTGAGTTCCATAGCCAAGTCCTCTTATGTTACTGCTATGATGCTCTTGCAGCCAGGAGAGAGCATCATAAGCTTTGTTCCACTTGCAAGTTATGTCTAGTTCATGTTTCACTTTTCCTAGATCTTCTTTTAGGACTTTGATGAGTTCATCTTTCTTGTATAATTCATCTTTCATTTTTCCCAGATTTTCTTCTAGAGTGAGATATGTGTGATCAGCTATCTTCTTTCCTGTTCCTAATTTCAGTTTTAGGTTTTCAGACCTAAGTTCTAGGACATTGTTGTCAAGTTCAAGAACCTGTTTCTTCAACTGAGCATTTTTGTTATCACTCTCATTTGCCCTAGACTCCAGACTTTTACATTTTGCTTTTAGAATCACATATTCCCTAGACAGAACTTTCTTCTCACTATTAATTATCTCAGACTCATCAATGAAGTCTTTTAATAACTCAGCTAGCCTTTCTTTAGACAAGAATTTAATCTTGTCTTGGAGATGAAGAATACTTACCTCTTGTTCATCATTTGATTCTCCAATGGCCAATAGTGCTTTCTCCTCCTCAGCTTCATCTTCTGAGTCTTCATCTGAGGTTCCTTCCCAGGCAGCAACCATAGCCTTGGATGAACCTTTGTTTCTCTTTGGTTGAACCTGTTCCTTCTTCATGTTCCTTCGGTCAGCTCTTTCTTTCTTCCACTCAATTTCCCATTGAGGGCCGTTTTTGATCATGTGGTCAGTTTTACCACACTTGTAGCATCCCTCATTGGTCTGTTTCTCCGGAGCTCTTATTTTGTTGAAGTTTTTACCTCTTGAAGAACCCTTTCTTCTCATCAGGTACTTCTTGAAATCCCTACTGATCATAGCCACTTCATCATCTTCCAAATCTGCACCTTCAGCAATTCTGAGAGCTAAGCTTCTCTTCTTTTTAGGGGTATCCATCTTCATGGTTTGTCTCCTGATTTCATAGGCAGTTAAATTTCCAATTAGTTCATCCATTCTGAAGGTAGCAATGTTCTTGGATTCCTGAATGGCAGTGATTTTGCTTTCCCATGTGACTGATAGAACTATTGTCGAATCTTCTCAACCTTGTCTTCTTCAAGGATAATCCTTCCAAGGGATTCAAGTTCATTTGTCAAAGTGGTGAATCTAGTATACATCTCCTGGATAGTTTCTCCTTCCTTCATAATAAAATTCTCATATTGAGAATACAGAAGTTTTCCTCTTGATATTTTCACTTGAAGTGTTCCTTCATGAGCCACTTGCAGAGTGTCCCATATTTCCTTAGCAGTTGTACAGCTTTGGATCCTACTGTACTCATCTGGTCCTAGACCAAATACAAGCCACTTCTTAGCCTTAGCATTTTTCTCCCACTTCCTCAGGTCCTTAGCAGTACAATTAGCCCTTGTCTTTGGCACATCTCCTTCAGCATTCTTCTTAGTGGTTGCTAAGGGACCATCAGTAACTATGTCCCAAAGTTTATAATCTTCCCCTATAATGTGATCTCTCATTCTGTTCTTTCACCAAGAATAGTACTGACCATTGAAAAGTGGAGGCCTGGTAGTAGATTACCCTTCCCAGTTCCCAGGTGGTGCACTCATTGTTGATCATCTCCTAAGGTGTTAGCCTCTTCAAGGATAACCTGCTCTGATACCAATTGATGTTCTAAACGTCAATAACACACAAGAAGGGGGTGATTGTTGATACCTAATTTTTCCCTATGCATTTTTCATATCCAAAATACTTCCAAGATAGCATATTTGTGCATATATAAGCATACCCATGAGTTTTGATATTTTTTGATGATTTTTAAACAAATTTATTGCCTATTTTTATATCATAAAATCCAATAATTATTCCCAAAATTTGTCATTTTGGTGAACGATTTATTTTATTCTCATATTTACATCAAAACATAGCTAACATGATTTTTGCATATTTTTACAAATTCATTTGGTATTTTTAAAACTAAATTGTATATAATTACAATACTAGCCTCTATAAATATTTAATTATAATTATATTTATAAAATTGATTCCAGCATTTTTAATTTGATAATTATGTGTCATTAATCGTTTTATTACATTTGATTTATTTCCAGAAATTATTTTGCTATTTTTATAAATTAAAACTAGGGAAAAGTGGCTATTTAAGAGTTAGCCCTTTGCATTTCAATTTTAGCCCGAAATTAACCTCAATCTTAAGCCCAAATCAGACCCAAAATTCCCTACCCGACCCACGGCCCGCTTATTTTTTTTTACCCGCTCGGCTCCCTTTTGATCCAGGTCGTTGATCAAAATGATCAACGGCCACATTTCCTCCTTACCATTTTAATTCCCAAACGACCCTAACCCTATTCCCATTCTCCAAATCCGCCGCCACTGGTTCCTCTCATATCTCTCGAACCCTCTCAACCACTGAAACCCTAATATCCACCTACCTCTCCCCTTCGACCTCAAATCACCAGAATCCATGGCTAATCTAGCCATGGAAAACCTCTACCCACTATCTCCTGCTCTCACACGCTTGCTCATTGAAGATTTGAGGCCAAACCTCAAAGGTCTTCATCCAGACCCTGGCCGGTTTGAGTTTTTTGGCCGTTTCTGGCTTTGCTCCAGCGTATCTCAGCCTCTCGAGCCTGGATTCGACCTTGCTAGCTTAGAACCATTCTCGAGACTTCCAAGCCTTCTCGTCCTTTTGGGTTCTCAGAAACCCTAGCCTAATCTAGGTTCCTTTTTCACTTATTAGTCTAGATCTATACTAGATCTATGATGTGTGTGCCATTTTAGTGTTTTTCCCCAATTTTTCCTTTTCAAAATTGTTTGAATCCTATTTTTAAAGTTTTCCGAAAATGGTTTCTAAATGTATCTGATTCTTTTACTCTTTTATGTATGTTCATGCTCGTAGTTTTATTCCTTGTTATGCTCAAGCTTGCTCTTGTGTTTCTTACTGGACCTTTTACGGAGATTCTTTTACTTCTTTTGTTCACATGTTAGCCTAGATTATTGACTCGCTTTTGCTTATGTGTTTAAACTCATGCTTTGATTTTTTTTCTGAGTTCTGTTGATCATGCTCTTGCCTACCTTCGTCTTAAAACTCGTAATTTCCTCTTACTTCTGTTTGTGCATATCTGCCTATCTCTGTGACTTTGAACGATTACCTCACCTCCGACTCCATGTGAAACCCTAAGATTTGGGGGGTTTTCTTTTCTTTAAAGTGGGAGACACTAGGGTTTCGCTCTGAAACCCTAGGTTTACAGACTCATGACGAGTCTGTAATCAAACTTGTGAACTTATTTGCCTATGATTATGGATAAAACTCTCATCGTTCTTCTTTGTTTTGAACTGCATGCTTATATATAAGCTTCCCTTTCAAAGTTTTATTTTTTGAAATTCCTTTAATCAACCTAGGAAATTTGTCACTAATTTCTCTTGATTGAACCTCTTTTACCTTACTGATGTTTTCCTTGAATAATTAATCATGTATCTTCTGTGATTTTGTACCAACGTTTGAATTATTTACTTCCTTAATTATCTCAGTCTCTTTGTGATTTACAACTGGATCTGAGATCCCTCGACTGATTTTTAAACTTATACCTTATTCTTACTACTGTGACCTCTTTCCTTAGATATCCAATTGTGTATGTGACCTTATTTGTGCACCATATGGTCTCTTTACCTTAATTTAGCCTTAATAAACTGATTCTCTCTTCCTTCTTAGTCGTCTGAACTAGACCCTTAATTAAAGGAGTCTGTCTACCCTAATTGATACTAATTTTATTAGTTTATATGTTTATACCTTTGTGCCTGCCTCACCTGTTTTCAAAACTATATAAAGGGCTCAGCCCTCCCCTTTTCAAGGATGAATAAAGAACAAGTAAGTAACAATCAAGCAATAATAGGCAATCTGCTTTCTACTCAAATACACAGACCAGTTCTGTGTACTTCTCCTCTTTGCTTTCTGAAATACCCTTTAAGCTCTCCTTGAATCTTCAAGTGTTCTGCTGAAAACATGAGTTGTTTTTGCTGCTTGCTTGTTGTGGTTACTCTGCTATTCTCTTACTTTGAACTGGTATATCCATCTTAGTTTAAATACTGCTCCTCCACTATGTGTTTCACATCCTAGTTCTGTTATGTTTTCCATTACTGTTTTTATGCAAATTTGTCATTATTGTTCCTATGTGAATTCCTTTACCTTTTACCCTTTGCATATGAGTTATGGTTCAGGGCATAACAACACTCTAATATTGCTGTCTATGATTCTGAACTGGGTTCTTTGAATCCCTAACTCAATCAATTTCAACTCCTTTTCCCCTTTTGTGTGTAAGAGCCTTGGACTTGGGTCTGATAGTGTCCTAATCACTATCCAGACCTTGGTCTGACCTTCAAGGGTCTGCTTCTAACTTGTTTAACTAAACAAGTGGTCAGGGGTGTGCCAGCCTACCTAGTGGTTAGGCATGACCACCATTTGTCATGGCTCCCCAATCCCCCTTTCACTTTGCACTTACTCTTAGCTATAAGTTATGCCCCTCTCTTGCAAGCCATGCTTTGGGACCCCTGAGCTCCCTCTGAACTTGGATACCTGAGAGCTGGCTCATCCACACTGCACTATTCTAATTCTAATGATATCCTGGGTGTAAGCAATACCTAGAATCCCTGAGATTCGTTGGAACCTTGAAACACCTTGGATAAAGAGACGGCTTTGGAAATCTGGATCCCGGAATTAGTTAAATACATGTTATTGGACATTAAGATTGAATTAGGCTTCTCGGATCTAACTGTTGTCTTTTGATGTATTTTTCTATATTTTTCTGGCATTGTAATAACTTGTATGAAACTCGGGGAGTATAGTAAAAGGGTGTGGGAGGGTTCTTTACTTTCTTGCATCAAAAGTGTAGAAATCATGATTTAGGATTTTACTTTTAATCAAACTAGAAATCTTGCCTATAGGGTCCTTTAATACTTATTCAATCACATAGAGACCATGCCTATAGGATTTAACACTTAACTTTACTACAAATCACCTAGAAAGCATGTCTATAGGATTTAACACTCGTGTTCTGTAATTATGCATCTAGAGATCCTGACTATAGGAGTTTAAATTTTCTGAAAATTTATAGATATCATGCCTATAGTATATGCATATTTATTAGGCAAACTTTAGGATTAATTAAACAAGCATCTTTTCACGAGTTCATTAACAAGTTCTGAAAATCGATAACATAAATATAATGCCTATAGGATTTTGCATCAAACTCGCTTGGCCCATTCAAAGCAGTAATAACTGGTTAACTGGTTCATAAACACCTAACTCAGTAACGTTTTTTCAAAAACTTTAACTTTTGATAAAACTCTCTTCAATCAATGTAGATTTGTCCTAAAAAATCGAGTTCTTCAAATTTACATATCTTTTTCTGAAACGGATTCTCTAATGTTCTGCCTAAACATTTTTTTTTCAACTCGATTCCTGAACTCGTTGTTTAAGTCAGTTCTGCAGATCACTATTTTTTAGATGGTTCTATCACTTCTGAATTTTTATTTACAACTACTCTTTTTGTGTTTATAACTGGTCGGTCCACTAATCTTTTTTTTGAAATTCATTTCTAAACACTTTTCTAAGTCTTCAACCTGTCTTTTCTTTCCAAACTCTTCTGCATTAGTTATCTTCTAAAACCAGTGCCTTCTTAAAACAACTCACGTTAAATGCCTTAATCTCTGACAATTGTATCCGAGTTGTCTAATACAGACTTTCTGTCTAAATATATGTGTTGAACCAGTCCGCTCGCTGTTTAATTTAATCTAAGACCAAATCAGTATTTGCCAAGGCATGCTGAACTATATGTTTGTCTGGTTTAAGGGGTTTATTTGAGCCTTGCTTATCTGTTTGTTCTTCCTCCTATTTGGTATTTGTTTTGAATGACGAAACTAGAATTTTATCCTTTAAACTCCATAAAGGCCCACATCCCTTTCTTCCCTTTTAGGATTAGAAGTCCTCATACCCCAGGACTTATAAGTTGGGACGGGTACTAGCATGCAATAAGTAAACGAGTCTAAACGCACTTTAATACCTTAACTGTCACGCCCTAAAATCTGAGGAGCGCGACCGACGCTCAACCTAGTAAACCCGACTAAGTAAGCCTGGCAGGTTTCATGCATACTACCCAACCCAAATCCTAATTAAAAAAGGGATAGACTCCATTAATCGAATTCTATTGACATATAATTAACGATTTCCATTTCAGTTTCATTAGTAACATCATTTCGCCACTTTAAGGGTATTACAAGTTATATAAATCATTGCCAAACATCAATATTTCTATTTTAATTTCCAATACCCGACACTACCCACAATTTGTCTATGAAGCCTCTAAATATAACTAAAGAATAATACATAAATGCCGACAACAAGGCTCTGACTATACCTTACACAAATACAAAAATAATACTCCGGGAAGAACAGCGACATAAGCCACGCCGGGCCCTGAGGGGAAGGGGCTCACCCATACAGCTGACGAAAAGTGGAGGAGGTGTTACTGCCGGTGGACTGGAGTGCCTGCTATAGATACACCTACAATCATAACACGAATGTAGCGTCCCCGACAAAACGGGCGTCAGTACATTTGAATTGTACTGTATGTATAACTAAACACTATTTTACTCGAAAGAACTATCAATCAGATACAAGCAACTAATATGGGCAAATCAAAGAAGCAATTTATATAATCTTTCATACAATTTCCACAACATAGATTAGGGCATTTCTGTCACATGGTCACTACTGTTGTCATTACCACCTCCATCTCGAGCGGAGTTCGGTCACGACCCGACCGGCTAGGTCACCTCATTGGAGGCATTACTTTCAATCTATATTTTATTTCCCTTATCCGGAATTCAATATCAGCACATTACCACCATGTGTGCGGCATGATGTCCGATCACGACTCGATCGGCTAGGTCACCTCATTAGAGGCATTACTCCATTTTCGTTAGTCAACACTGCAAATCTTTATCCCACACATATCATAACAATTCATGGGGCACTCATGGCTACCATCATCACATCATTTCCCCTTTTCAATATTCATTTTACAAGTTGTGACCATAGACGCATATAACAAGAATAATTCGAGTTGCAAGGACAGGTAAGTGTGCACATAGCTAGCACGAATAACTCTTTGTTTCAATGTTGGCTTATAGACCAAATACTTCAACACATAACTGTACTTTTCATCATTTTCTAATGATCAAGATTTGTACATTATTCACATTGAGGCACATCCTTCACGAATATGTATAGATACATGCAAATCAATTAATGCGTAATAACAATCAATACACTAGCCAATTCAACTATTACCATACTTTGGTAAATGACGACGGAGCTCAATTTCTAATAAAAGGGGGTTTTAGCCATACATACCTTTCTAGAGCTTTCCTTTAGTTACTACGATATTCCTGAAATTCTATCAACTTCAATCTATTTTTAGACATAGCAAAATTGAACACAAATTAGAAATGTATTCATAATTCTAGCTCATTTGAGCATTTTATCAAATACTAGTTGAGCATATTAATCTCAAATCTCTTTTTTTTCAAGGTTTTCCTTCATTCCCCAACCAAATCTTTACTTATCTATATTAAACATTCTTCCAATAAACCTAAGTTGTACATGCATGCAAGGAATCCATTGTTGTACCCATGAATAACCTCACTAGTGACCCCCTTATATCTGAGAATAAAACAAACAAGAGTTGGGGTAATAAAGTATTACCTCTTGAGATGAAGGTCTAGGGGTCTTCACTTGATTTTCTTCAAGGATTTATCCCAATCTTATGGAGTAATTTGCTGGGGAGACTTTCCCTCTCTAAGAACCCTCTCTCTCTCTCTCTCTAGAAATGCTCAGAAGAATGCTTAAAATGAGTTATAACATCGGATATATCGATATGGAAGTCGGGTTAAAAATTAGAAAAATGGAGCCCCTAGTCAAATATGTGATTGCATTTGTGATCGCAGAGTTAACATGCGGTCTGCTTAATGGACCGCAAAATGCTTCCCCAAAAACTAAACATTCTGACTCGGTCTGCGGTAAGAATGTGGTCCGCATTCATGTTCTGCGATAGCAAAGTGCATCGCAGAACTGACCCTCGCAAAATTCAAAGGAAAATATGCAACGACTATGCGGTCTGCATTTTGATTATGCGACCGCATTTCGACCGCATAACTGACTTCAATTTTAACCAACATTCTGCATCACTCTAAGGCAGATATGCGGTCCGTATTTCGATT
Source organism: Nicotiana glauca (assembly GCA_026770625.1). Taxonomy (NCBI): domain Eukaryota; kingdom Viridiplantae; phylum Streptophyta; class Magnoliopsida; order Solanales; family Solanaceae; genus Nicotiana; species Nicotiana glauca. The sequence continues at coordinate 279,200 of MU780915.1, forward strand.
ATGCGATCGCATTATGGACTGCATTTCTTGCATTTTTTTGGAAACTTATTCTTGACTTTTTAATACATTATTCAATCCAAAAAGGTTCGCGCTATGAATTGTTAACACATGATCCTAACTTGCCACCACGGGATCCGGGTTTTCGAGTAGGGATTTCACGGGGCCTTACATCCTCCACCACTTAAAATCATTCGTCCTCGAATGAGGATTTTTGAAAAATCAGTTGGTTTGAAAACATGATATGAAAGCTCCTAAATTTTCACTAACTCCCATGTTTTAGAAGAAAAAAAAATTTCGCCAGAGTTTCCTTTGTAATTTGGACATATCTACCTGTCAGACAGCCCCCGAAACATATTTCCAAGAACCATTACACAACTCCTATCATCCCTACAACTGGTATACAATTAATTTCCTCAACACTTGCACATATTCGATCACTTGACACATTCTTGCACGTAGTTTGGTCACTTCGATGAGTCCCATACAGTTCAACCAATACACTATGCACATTTCAATTAATCATTACCAATCTATACTATCATTAATCATTCACTTATAACCAGAGTTCTTACAAATCTTTCATTTACCAGAAAGGGTATGCACATGACTCAAATAATCACAACACATACAATTCTTGCGCAACTTAAGGAGATACAATGGTAAAACATTTAGGGGAGATATGGGGTGTCTTTACACCAAATGAAAAACAACATTAGTTTGCTTAGAGATAAGAGTTCGCACGATCACTACTAAACTTGTTCAAACAGGTGGGAATATTTTTCTTTCATTTCATATTCCGCTTCCCATGTGGCTTCCTCAACTCGATAAAGCACCACAATATTTATATATCAATGACAAGAACCTCGGCATTATAAACACCACTTTATCAGGATGATACCTAGGCATTGACTGCACATTTTTAAATCATATCACCTAGAAAGTACAATATTTTTTTTCCACAACACTCTAGACCTTCAATGGCCTCTTATATTTTCAGACTTCGCCAGAATACATTCACATGAACAATTTTGACCCCTGAACTTACTTAACGAGGGTAACGGGGAGATATCTTATATATGCTAACTATCCACTAACTTCACCTTCAATAATTTCCACCAGGATGATACAAAATTGATCTCCACCTACTTTCTTGGACATAGACATGTGAATCCACAGAATATATGGCAAACAACTATGGGGACTCTTCATACTCCTAGTGTGGACTAATGTGGAATACCCTCATGCAACCTTTATTATCAACTCACATAACATCTTTAGGGGAAAATAATGAGAATAGCCTACTCGTACTCACCCTCCAAACTCTAAATCTCTAGGCGAACACTCACACTTATCCCTTGATGACCTTCAACAATTACTCTAAGATGTTCTATCTTAAACTGACCATAAAATTACCTATCAAATATACATGTGATCACACTGTGAAGCTTCGTCTTTGACTCAGCTGAACTTACAATACCCAATGGATCTAATACGATGAGGAACAACAGAGTTCAATCTCAGACTGGAATTATTCAGGAATCCATTAACGTGCTGAGCAGAGCATTTCATGAGGTTATATGCTAAGAGACACAGAAGGTTACAATTAAAAGATACTGACATGGTTAATCATTATGGGGACATCAATTATTAGACAAATAAGGCATAGGGATAACTCGTACATTGGCAATAGGAACCATTAAGGACGAATACTCAAGTACGCGAACCACTCGTTTCCTAGAGTGTAGGGAAAATCAATTTATCAAAAATGAGAATACTCTGGCACCTTGAATGCGATATGGGACTCAAAATACATGAAGTTGAGTTACACTCCTGACATTAGCTGACATAAAGAATCTATGCTATAAGACCCTAAGGATGAAAATGAAGTTAAACACTTATGAGAATATCATAATTCAAGCAGCTTAACCTTCCCTGACAATTGACCCTATATGAGAGAACTAAAGGTACGACAACTTTCCTTCCAAATCAATATGCTCATGATATGTGCAAAAAAATCTGAAGGTATCTAATCTCACCCTCTTTTACGAGTAAAACCACATAGCTCGGACATTTAAATGTTGGGATGAAATCATATATTGGTTAGAGGCATTCTAATTGTTAAAATGATGCTCCGGGGAGAAAGAAAAATGACACTCCTATTCACCCAAGGAGGTGTAACACCAAGGGTAGCAAAAACCCCCTCTCATGACAATGATATAGTTAATTATTCTAGAAGCCAAGTGAGAAGAAAGCCACGTAACCCAACTAATCCGACCCATTTAAGACTTTTGAAAAAGGTATACACTTTGGTTTGAAATCATGGCAATTGAATCTCGAACTTTAAGGAAAATCATTACTTTTGAAACTCATGAGACAAGCCCTCGTAGTCTTAGAAAATCAATAACAATGGCGAGAAGGTACATAAAACCATTACGAGTTGGTATAAGACAAGACCTCAAAGTGCCCATATGGATAAGTTCGAAAGAATGAGACATCTTAATGCATTTATCGAGGAGAAGTAACCTGGGTTATCTAGTCACATGGATAAGCAGAGCAGGTAAATGGTTGTTAGAAGAACATCTACAAAGAATACCAGCCATATTTATTTATTCCAACAAAAGGAATAGGTCCCCTTCTTTAATGCTACAAGACTTCCTCTTTGATGCCATGAAACGTAAATGAATTTTACAATGAGAGTTATAAGATGAAATAGATTGTAGTGTATCAAAACTAATAAGCACCATTTGGAACCAAGAAGCTTAAACTAAGTCGAAGATATTAGAAGTCTGTAGGAAAGGAGAAATTTGCCCACTCTTAGGGCGCTTGTAGAGTGCATAAAAGTAAGGTTAATTAAATCAAATCATATCGTTGGATAACTAATCGAGACATCGAGATAATATCGCATCAAAGATTACGGGTAAACAACACACGATGCAAGACAAATGAAAAGAAAGGGAAAAGGCTTTGGGGAAGTAACTTACATTGTAACCACTAGGAATGGTGGTCATATAAAGCGATTATGAGAAGCTACATTTTTTTGAAATAAGATATCTCTATGTAGTCACGTGATGTATAGATCAAGAATTCAAAAATCCAATTATATTTAGCAACTCTACTTCATAATGAAGCACTACAACAACTTCTACACAACCATCTATTACGAGCCATATTGGGAGATATTATAAGGCTTGACTGAGAAAAAGGCTTTGACATATGAAAGTGTTAATAGGTGTATTTCTCCCTGGTCAACCCAAAACCTATAGGCGAGTGTTAGACTGATAAGCAGATCGTTGGATTGGCACATGTGTAGGTAATCCATTATCGAGAGGAGATCATTGGATCTCAGCAATTGCGACATGCTATCAACCTTTGATGAACTTGAAGTGATATGGGAACGCAATGAGATATTATAGAATAACCATGGAGGGTTTACTGATGTTCCTAATAAGTTCTTCATAGATTTTAACTTGAGAACTTCCCGGATGCTAATGGAAGACAAAAAAATATAAGAAACTGGCGTTGTGCTATAATAACCCCCAAAGGTGTGCTTGGTCTTGACAGAAAGCCTAGTACGGGTCCTTACGAGGCAGAGAGTGTCACAATGACTCATAGAAGGATATGTTCTCTCATGGTTATCTAACAAGTGTGGGAAAACTAGCACCATGAATTCACTAACTAGATAACACAGTTAACACATGTTATAGAGGTTAAAAGAGGAAATAAACATTTATCATAAGTTGGACACGCTTCTGCTGTATTAGGTCCCAACTGCAATATACGACCATGCCACGAGCAACAACAATACTAGGACAAGGTGAGCTACTTATTGCGGGATGTCCGAAGTGGACACAAAAATTATGGCGACACATGATCTTCATATGATGTGGACGAGAGGATCTCAATTTTCAGAGAGACTTTATATTCATGCACATAGTGACCATTTCTATTGACATGCACTCATGTGAGGTGTTAAGGTATGCTCTTATGTTACTAGGCAGTGAGAATATTTAATGATGATGTTCGCAAGAGAGTAGATTGACTGTTCAAACCATATAAGCCATATACATAACTGAGTAAAAGAGTGACTCGAGACAGATCACAACGCTGGGATGCTTTGTATGGAACTTGACACCACATAGGTAAACTTTACGAAGGTGCATGTATAGGCACAAGCGAGTAGATTTTGTCCATTTAAATAAAAAGATTTTGTAAGAAATTCATTAGATATAATCCCTTGGTGAGAATTTTAGGAAAAACAAGTGGGAAATATCAATCCTAGAGTTATAACTCAATTCAAAGTCATCATTATAAAACTTAATTCCGTAAGAATGTAAATAAGAGAATTCATAAAAGAGTAGATTCATGAATAGTGCATCTTGTTCAAAGAGTCAATACACGAAATGTTTGGTTATTCAACATCTTGGTAAGACCACGTTTATGAGAACTCTTCAATATGGATGTACATATACAACGAGTAGAAATTCTGATTTGACTCACTTAACGACGTTAGGTTGATTAGGCAATAGCTTAATCGATACCCCTCGACTCTACATCCCTAACGTACATAGGTAACATACTGATATAACATATAATCTGATAGTGTAGAGACATCAATAGGGACAAGGACACTCCCCTCTTAGCGATATGTTTTACCAATCCATCCACATCTCAATACATTCTACTAACAAGTCCTTGGGCAATCAACTCGGACTCAATGGTGGGATCAATCCCTCCTTACATGCCTAAAATTCGCAGATTATGGCATCAAGGTTACAAATCTTGAGAACAAGACCTAGAGAGGAAGGGTGAAATTCCTAAATGTCTGAATAGCCTCCAACTTATAGATGTGGTCAACAACACACCGATAAGAAGGACTCTACTAGATACGGCTCCAAGACATCCTAGGACACTTTAAAGCCTTAGGCTCTGATACCAAGTTTGTCACGCCCAAAATCCAAGGAGCGCGATCGGCGCTCAACCGAGTAAACCCGACTGAGCAAGCCTGGCAGGTTTCATGCATACTACTTAACCTAACTCATAATTAAATAAGGGATAGACTCCATTAATCAAATTCCATCAACACATACTTAACGATTTCCATTTCAGTTTCATTATCAACATCATTTCGCCACTTTAAGGGTATTACAAGTAATATACATCATTGCCAAACATCAATACTTCTATTTTTAATTTCCAATACCCGACACTACCCATAACCGGTCTACGGAGCCTCTAAATATAACTGAAGAATAATATAGAAATGCCGACAACAAGGCTCTGGCTATACCTTACACAAATAAAAAAATAATACTTTGGGAAGAATAGCGGCCTAAGCCACGCCGGGCCCCAAGGGGAAAGGGGCTCACCCATACAGCTCACGGAAAGTGGAGGAGGTGCTACTGCCGGTGGACTGGAGTGCCTGCTATAGATCCACCTACAATCATAACACGAATGTAGCGCCCCCGACAAAAGGGACGTCAGTACATTTGAATTGTACCGGTATGTATAACTAAACACCATTTTACTAGAAAGAACTATCAAACAGATACAAGCAACTAATATGGACAAATCAAAGAAGCAATTCATATAATCCTTCATATAATTTCCACAACATAGATTAGGGCATTTTTGTCACATGTTCACCACCGTTCTCATTACCACCGCCATCTCGAGCAGAGTCCGGTCACGACCCGACCGACTAGGTCACCTCATTGGAGGCATTACTTTCAATCCATATTTCATTTCCCTTATCCAAAATTCAATATCAACACATCACCACCATGTATGCGGCATGGTATCCGATCACGACCCAATCAGCTAGGTCACCTCATTAGAGGCATTACTCCATTTTCATTAGTCAACACTTTAGATCTTTATCCCATACATATCATAACAATTCCTGGGGCACTCATGGCCACCATCATCACATCGTTTCCCCTTTTCAATATTCATTTTACAAGTTGTGACCATAGACACATATATCAAGGATAATTCAAGTTGCAATCACAGGTAAGTAAGCACATAGCTAGCACGAATAACTCTTTGTTTCAATGTTGGCTTATAGCCCAAATACTTCAACACATAACTGTACTTTTCATCATTTTCTAATTGTCAAGATTGGTACATTATTCACATTGAGGCACATCCTTCACGAATATGTATAGATACATGCAAATCAATTAATGCTAATAACAATCAATACACTAGCCAATTCAACTCTTACCATACTTTCGTAAATGACGACGGAGCTCAATTTCTAATAAAAATGGGGTTTTAGCCATACATACCTTTCCTGAGCTTTCCTTTAATTACTACGATATTCCGGAAATTCTATCAACTTCAATCTATTTTTAGACATAGAAAAATTGAACATAAATTAGAAAGATATTCATTATTCTAGCTCATTTGAGCATTTTATCAAATACTAGTTGAGCATCTTAATCTCAAATCTCTCTTTTTTTTCAAGGTTTTCCTTCATTCCCCAACCAAATATTTATTTATCTATATTAAACAATCTTCCAATAAACCTAAGTGTTACATGCATGCAAGGAATCCATTGTTGTACCCATGAATTACCTCACTAGTGACCCCCTTATATCTAAGAATAAAACAAACAAGAGTTGGGGTGATAAAGTATTACCTTTTGAGATGAAGGTCTAGGGGTCTTCACTTGATTTTCTTCAAGTATTTAGCCCAATCTTATGGAGTAATTTGATGGGGAGACTTTCCCTCTCTAAGAACCCTCTCTCTCTCTCTAGAAATGCTCAGAAGAATGCTTAAAATGAGCTATAACATCGGATATATCGGTATGGAAGTCGGGTTAAAAATTAGAAAAATGGATTCCCAAGTCAAATATGCGATCGCATTTGCGATCGTAGAGTTAACATGCAGTCCGCATAATGGACCGCAAAATGCTTCCCCAAAAACTAAACATTCTTACTCGGTCTGCGGTAAGAATGATGTCCGCATTCATGTTCTGCGGTCGCAAAGTGCACCGCAGAACTGACCCTCGCAAAATTCAAAGGAAAATATGCGACAACTATGTGGTCCGCATTTTGATTATGCGACCGCATTTCGACCGCATAACTGACTTCAATTTTAACCAACATTCTGCCTCACTCTGCGGTAGATATGCGGTCCGCATTTCGATTATGCGACCGCATTCTAGACCGCATTTCTTGCATTTTTCTGGAAACTTATTCTTGACTTTTTAATGCATTATTCAATCCAAAAAGGTCCGCGCTATGAATTGTTAACACATGATCCTAACTTGGCACCACGGGATCCGGGTTTTCGAGTAGGGATTTCACGGGGCCTTACATTAACGGGGTGGGAAGGGTAGAATATGGATATGATAACCGGTGCGCTAATATCATGCGCGACCCCTGTTCTAAAGAGTGTACACCGGGTATTGTATTGATGTGATCCATATTATGTATAAACCTAGGACCCCCTTTTCTTTTCTTTTACTTACAATGTTTTCTTCTAATTCTGTTTCCTTTAGTTAATTTTTTTTTTTTAAATTGTCCATCCCTTTCTTCTTTTTTTTAAAGCTTTAAACTTATTTGTAATTATTATGTGCAAACTTTATTTGTTTCTTCTACCTTCTGAAAGTCACAATTATAGCATAGCCGGGAACCACAGTAGTAGATCTTGAGGGGTGCCTAACACCTTCCCGTCGAGATAATTTCAAGCCCTTATCCAAAACTCTGGTCTTCATCTTTAATTTTTCTAGAAGTGTCCTAATGCACTATAATCATTAGGTGGTTACTCTCCAAACTCCAAAAACCCAATTCCCAAAGCGAGAAAAGAGTTGTCTTCCCGAATGTTGATAACGCGAGGAAAAAAAAAGGGGTGGCGTCGACAGTGATTTGTGTGGTACCTAATTTTCGCACTAGAAGAACCTGGTTCTTCTAGATGTACTTACTATTACTGTTTGCAGAATTAAAAGTGCATAAAATAAAGAACAGAGAGATTTTTACGTGGAAAACACCTGGCCCAAAAGGTGAAAAACCCACGACATACTACTCAGTAGGATTTTCCCAAACTTCCACTAAAATCATTGAGCCAAAATAGCATTTACAAAACTCTTTGTAAACCTAAGGATTTAACTCTAATCCCAGTGTGGCACATAACCTCAACTGTTGCAACACCTTCAAGTTAACTCTAACTTGAATACTCAAAGTATCTAATACAATTGCTTCTAGATAAAGCTGAAAGGTACAATATGAAAACACCTACTACAATTGAACTAGAAATAAAGAAAGACATAATGGCATTTGTTCTTCACTCTGGTTCATGTAGCATCATATTTGCACACTTGAATTACACACAAATCGCTTGCAAAATCGCCTAGCTCTTTTGCTCTCAATTTAGTTTAACTTGTGCGTATGTGCAATCACCTGTAAAAGAGAACAATCATTATTATTTATATAGTTAGTAATCAGAGTTTGATTAAAACTCGAATTGCTGATTCTTCATCAAATTCGAGTCCTAGAACAATTCAAACTCCAATCCTTATTCTTTATCCGGATGTAATTCTCTGCACATAAGGAGACTTAAACTCCTTATCCTATGCAACCTTTTCGATCAACTCAAAAGATATTGTTGTTGATCCTTGAGACTTATCTTCTTCACACGCATCTCACATGTATAAGTACATTAACATTGTGTCTCACATGATGGACCCGGTTCATGACTGAGTTCATTTTGTCAATCTTCAAAACTTCATCTGAACTTGGGCCAACATGTCTCCATCGGCATATTCCGTCGACAGATCTTGAACTATATATGGTCTGATTCCTGTAAGACCGAGGATATGTAGGCAGCTCAGAAGCCAGGGCACGGCCAAACCTTTCCAAACCCCCTTCGTTTGGTCAAAATTAGCTATCATATCTTTACTCGACAACTCTTTCATCCTTCCCGGGTAAAGAGGGGTAGCTGTTGATACCAAATTTTTCCTTGAATTTTTTATATATGAAAGATACATTTCAAAATAGCATGTATATACATATATAAGTATGTCCCAAGGCCATATTATTTTTCTCAATTCTTAAAGATTTTAAAATCAATTTTGTTGCCCTATTTTATCAAGAAAACCCCAATAAGTATTCCCAAAATTGGCATTTTTGTAATTTTTTTATTGGATTCTTATATTTATACTAAAATATAACGTGTTTTGCACATTTTTATAAATTTATTTAGTATTTCTAAAGCTAAAAATTATATAAAATTATAATATTAGCCTATTTTAAAATTTAATTGCGTTTATACTTACAAAATTGACTCTAGTATGTTTAATTTAATATTTATATATTATTAATTTATTCAGCACCTTTAATAATTTTCCAAAATTTAGTTTACTATTTTTTATAAAATAAATAAGGGAAATGGCTATTTAAATGTTAGCCTGTTTCTATTTCGATTTTGGCCAGATTTGGCACCTCTAATTCAACCGAATTTCAATTTCAATTGTCCATCCCAATTCCTAAAATTACCCGACCCACGTCCCGTTTAAACAACCCGCCCGGTTCCCCGGTTAATCCAGGCGGTTGATCAAAATGATCAACGTCCACATTTCAACCTTACCATTTTTAATTACCCATTACACCCCCCCCCCCAGACCCTATTCATTTTGCATCACCATCCGCCTTTGAACCCCCATTCTTTCAAACTCTCTCGAAGCTTCTTAAATCCTAGCTGCCTCCCACCACTTCTGCCCTGAAAGCCACCGGAATCCATGGCTTCCAAGGCTATGGGAGTCCTATACCCACATTCTATTGCTCCTACATGTCTGGTTTTTGAAGATTCAAGGCCTGACCACGACGAAGTTTGGTCCAGGCTTCGTTCGATTCGAATTCTACGGCCATCTCCGGCTTTGCTCCGGCATGTGATGGCTGTTCGAGCCTGATTTTGACTTCTCCAGCCTAGATCAGTGACTTTTCCAACCCTTTCTCACTATTGGGGTTCTTCTGAAACCCTAATCCTTCGAGTTTCTTCTGACTCCTTTAGATTCGTTGTATATTTGTTTTTTCTATAAGATCTTAAGCATTTTTCTCAAATTCCTTTCAAAACTACACCTTCCGAACCTTCATCCTTTTTCGATCTAGGGTTTTGTCAAATTGTCCTTTAAAATTTCTCTGATCTTTAGCATGTTTTACTGTATTTCTTATATGTTTCTTCTACTGTATTTTCTATGGTATTTCTTCTACTGTGTTTCTTCTATGTGTTCTTCTATTATGCTACTGTATTTCTTATGTAGTGTCTCCTACTATATTTTTTATGCTGTTTCTCCTACTTTGATTTTTATACTGAAAGATGCATGTCAAAAGTCTCAAATTTTTTCTAAGATTTTGGAGGTTATTTCGTCAGTATTTTTGCCTAGATTACTTGCCCACTCATCTCTGCACTCGATTGATGGTAGAAACCCTAGAATATGGGGGTTCTTCCAAGTTTGGAAACCATTAGCTGTTTGATTAGATTGAATTGGTTTTTCAAAACCCTAACTCTTTCAAACCTACTTCGAGTCTCTAAAATGTGTTTTGGGATCCTCGTTTTCATATTATTCTAATTTTTTTCTAAACTCTTTTACACTGGATCCTTTGTATGCTATTAGATGATACTTCTCTTCTACATTGCTTACCTATGTGAAAACCATGTTTTTGTGGTCTATTTTGCTACTGATTTTACGATAACACAACATCTTCTTTCATGCTTGACATGTCTGTATGCTCTTTATATGTGATGGACTTCCCTCTAAAATGGCTTTCAAATTTTGTGATTAGTTCAGACTTCCTTCTGAATAGGACTGGTTGATTTTCTTTCCTTGTTTGCTGATTTCCCTTTGATTTGACTTAAGTTAAAACCCTTCTCAACTTTTATGACTTGGTTCATTCATGGATCAGTAATTACAAGATCCCTGAACTTTGATTTACTGGATACTAACTGATTTTCTTACCTTATTTGTACAACCATGTACTTTAAAATTCTGTCCTTAAATAACTTTTAATGTATTTGTGCCTAATTGCATGCTTTGCACAAGATGTTTATTAGACCCTTAAATAGTTTTCCCGTTTGAATCTAAATTCCTTAATTAAGGGAAGTATTGTTTGATTGATTCTTAATTGATAATTAGTTCCTTAACTGTTTTCTTACCTTATTTTTGCCTGATTTTCACACTATAAAGGCACGACTCTTTCACAAACTCAACACGTTCACAACCTTTCTGAACACACACTCAAACACAATAATATTCTCTCTTCTTGTCTGCACTATGTCCTTTTTACAAGACCTATTGCTTTTCTCTATTTGTTTCTTTGAAACTGGTATGTCCTGGTTTAAGCTTCAGCATCACAGCAATGTGTTTGTTTACAGCTTGTGTATCTATGTCTACTTACTGTTTCTGTAGAGTTCAATATTTAAAATAGCATGATGATTTCTTTCTGCCTGTTTCTGCGATGAATCCCTACTCTCTACCCCCTTATGTGTTTGATCATATGGTTTAAGTCATGGAAATATGTAAGTTATTTTCCATGAATTAAACTTGATACTTTGGGATCCCAGCCTCTAAATAGTATGTTCTAACAGGCTTATGGGTATGCTAACACTCCCTATTGCTGGGTATGTCCACAACTGGCTCTAGCCTCTTTCAATTTCCCTATTCCCCATGTACCCCTATGTGTATTTATTTGTAACTATTTGTTTTTCCCTATTCCCCTTTCAGAACTCTGTTTTTGCACTTGCACTCTCTCTTAGTCTCTAAGTTTTGTCCCCCTCTTGTGAGCCTTGGGACCTTGATTTCCCTTTGAACTTGGACACTTGAGGGCTGGCCATTCCACACTGCACTTGTCTTAATCTGATAATGCATTTGGGTGTGAGCATTGCCCGGAGTCCTTTTTGAGGCTCTTAGGGAACTTTGACACATCCAAATGGGAGAAAGGCTTTGGAACATGATATTTTGGAGTTGGTTTACTTCATATTTCAGACACGAAGTCTTAATCAGGCTCTCCTTTGTTGTACTTTTTAATTTTTGATGTTTTTTTTACTTTATTCTGAGCTCTAATAATTTTTGATGAACTTTTACGGATGGCTAGTGAAAAGGGGAGGGATAACTATGTATGCAAAGGGTAGATATCATGGCTATAGGTGTTATTTCTGAATTTCTTCACTCTCATATAGATATCCTGCCTATAGATGTTATTTCTGAAATTCTGCACTATCAGATAGATATCCTGCCTATAGGTGTTATTTCTGAATTTGTGCACTCTCATATAGATGTCCTGCCTAGAGGTATTATTTTTGAAATTATGCACTCTCATGTAGATATCCTACTTATAGGTATTTCTGAAATTTCACATTCTCACATAGATATCCTGTCTATAGATATTTTTGCATTTCTCACATAGATACCATGCCTATAGACATTCTTGAATTCTACATTTCTCACATAGATACTATGTTTGTAGGCATTGTGCATTCTCTCATATAGATACCATGTCTATAATTTCCTAGAAATCTAAATTCTGCATATGCATATAGAGAATATGCCTATAGGTCCTTCTGAATCTTGTATATCCATTCGTCATTGGGCAATCATATTTATAGGTCTTAATCAGTCAACTGCAATTAAATATCATGTTCATAGGCTTAAAATAAAATTCAGCACCTAGATATCATGTTTATAGGGTTTCTGCATTTTACCATATCTATAAAGGAACAACGCATAGAAAGCATATCTATAGGAGCTATTAATCAAGTCTGAATCGCTTCACTCGCTTATATGTCTAAAACTAGTAATAACGATGTGTTACCATTTGCAGAACCTATAACATTTTGCTAAAACTTGTCTTCCTTTAATAATCTGGAAACCTTTCTTAACCAATATGCATTCAGTTTATTTCATGGTTATTCTGAAATCAGTAGATATCATGTCTAAAGGACCCTCGTCCAACACTTAGGCAAGCCTTATGGTAAATTATAAAGTGAATCAGTTTTTATTAGCTACAACTAGCAGGCAAGCCTAATTCGGGCTTCTTATCTGATCTATGTAATAAATCAGTCTGCCTCAACCTTTAAGTTTTAATCATACCCTAAACAGTATGTGCAAGACATGCTAAATTATGTGCTTCTCTGTCAAAGGAGGTACATCTAAGCCTTTTACTTGTTATGTGCTTCCCCCAACTTGCTATACGTGTTTTTGTATGTCACCTTCGAGTTTTTTCCTTTGAAACTATAAACAAGCCTAATATCCCTTCCCTTTAGGATTAGTAGTCCCAAATGCCTCCAGGATTGATAGAATTGGAGCGGGTAATAGTATGCAATAAGAAAACGAGACCACTTCGTGCTTTAATAACTTAACAGGGTGGGAAAGAGTAGATATGGATATGATGACCACGCGATAACATCACGTGTAGCCCCTCACTGAGAAGTGATTACCGGATGTTGTGTGGGGTGATCAATATTATTTATAAACCTAGGACCCCCTTCCCTTTGTTTCTTTGTTTCTTTGTTTCTTTGCTTCTTCTCCAAATTTTAAACTATTTCTCTAAGAAAAAATCAGTTTCCTTTTGGTTCTTTCTAACTTTGCTTATGTGTAACCATTATGTGAAAATTCCCTCTTACTTGAAGTTTTTATTTGCCTATGTGTTATTTGCTCTTAAGTCACAATAATAGTCCGGCCGAGAACCACACTAGTGGATGCTGAGGGGTGCCTAACACCTTCCCCTTAGAATAATTTCAAGCCTTTACCCAATCTCTGGTTACTTAAATCAAACCCTTCTTAGTGTCCCAATGCACTTAAATCATTAGGTGGTGACTCTTCAATTCAACCTCAATTCCCAAAAGGTAACGAGTTGTCCTCCCAAATGTCATAAACCCAATTTCGTGAGAAAAAAGGGGCGCAACAATGCCTCATACAATAATGGCTACAGCTAGTCATAAAGGTAATGTTGTTGAGGAGGGAGGCATTACTAGACCACCACCGGCTTATGAGAGGCTCAAAACTTTGAGGTTCCACGAGTTTATTGCTTTGAGCCCTCTAGAGTTCACAGGGATAGATCAGTACGTGGATCCCCAAGATTTATTAACCAGCTTTATAGGATCTTTTGAGTTATACATGATTTTGAGATGTAGGCAGTGGAGTTAGCAACTTTCTAGTTGCGAGATATAGCTATGTATTGGTATGATTCATAGGAATTATCTAGAGGCCAAAATGCACAACCAGAAAAATGGGAAGAATTCTCCAGGGCCTTCCTGGACCATTACTTACCATTGGATGTTTGGGAAGCGAAGGTTGATCATTTTTTAGCCCTACACCAGCGTGACATAAGTGTTCGCCATTATAGCCTCAGGTTTGACTTGTTACCCATGTATGCCACATTTTTGGTTGATACGATGTGAGCCAGGATACATCGGTTTGTGGTAGGGCTGGCACAAGAATTAGTTAAAGCTTGTACCACAGCCTCGATGAATGACAATATGGACAAACCTCGGATTCAGGCTTTCACCCATAACCTATAGGAGCATAAACAACAACATGAACTAGAACAAGCTCGAGAAAGGTAGTAAGGTAAGAGAGACAGGCCAGTTGACGAGTATGTAAGGGTAGCGAGTTGTAATAGGTCTCAGAATAGACGAGGTTAAGCAAGGGGCAATTTAGCTACGTTTGAGGAGACCCAATATTCTAAAAGTCCTCAGTTGAGAACAGGTCATGGATCAAGGGCATAAGGAGTGAAATATCAAGAGAGTGTTGGACAAATGAAACCACCTCGATGTGAGCATTGTAGTAGGAGACAAGAGCGACTGTGCTTACGAGGTACGGATGCATCTTTTAGATGTGGTACCCTAGGTCATATGGCATAGAACTATCCAGTGTTGAGATATGAGAATAGTAGTCAGCGCCAGGCTTAAAAGGGACTCAGAATCAGATGTATGCATTGGGAGATCAGTCAGATTTTGTGCCCAATTAGGTATGCTACCTATTTTAGAATGAGAGTATGTGTAATTGTGCTACTAGGTCCATATATATCTTGAGTACTATATTAGATGATGTACTTACTTGATTTTTAATAGAGTTAGCATGTCATACCTAAGGTAAATTGTTGCAAATTAGAATAAAAAGACAAAAAGATGAGATAATATAATGAACACGAGCATGGCTGAGACATCTTTGAACTCCCAGAGTGGGATATAAGTCATTGTAAGAACTAGGTTACATAAATGCAGTGAGATTACTAAATAATGACCATTGTAGGTTTAATATTAAGGATGATAACCTTTCATAAAGAGGTGCGAGATAGAAAACTCAATAAGTAAGGCAATATGGATCCTGAGTTAGAGGGCCAAGGGGGAGCCGGATTTATAGATATTGAACGGTATTAGAACATATTGAATAGGATTGAATCAGATGAGCATGAGTATCAGGTGGAAGCAATATCCGTAAGTTGATAATGTCCCTATATAACGGCTCTACTATAAGGAAAACTAAAGTCATGAAGAATATAATAATATTATTGTATAAGATGCCAACCTTTTTCCATAGTTAGATATTATTTTCAACTCTGCTAGTACGGTAAATGTTGAAATGAACTTGTATTTTTATCTTGCATATTCATCATAAATGGCCGTGTGAGGCCACATGTTGCCATTTACAGATATTGGCCCTGAGTGACATGTACATTGTATTTTCTGGCTGCGTGCAAGTTGGTTTTAGTCAAGTGGTTCAAAGAAGACCTTGGCAAAATTTTTGCAAGTCTCTAAGGGTCAACATTTGATGATGAGTGTTCCTAAGGGAGAAGGATGTAACACCCTATACTTTCATGATACAATGCATCACAAGTGAATCAAAGTAAACTAGAGATCTTAAGGCCCTTTATAAAGAAAATGATGGATTAAAACAAGTGTTAAGGAAGTATCATGAGGGTTGGAGGTTAAACGAATCAAAGATGCTATAAACCATACTTTCATGGCAAACGAGGAGTGCTTAATGTCCTAAGGAGGTCATGTTTTAAGGTAATTGAATCATACAACATTTGTATGTTTGTTTTTTATGTCAAACAAGTTGTAAAACAAAACACGACAAAAGTTGTAGCAAGTTACACTTATAATTTGACCTAGATTTGGGTCTAATGTCACTGAGCTTTTCTCTAAATATACTTTGAGTTATGGGGTGATAGACCAATCAAAATTGAATATCTATGAGCCTACTTTCCAATACATAAACCGTTCATGGATACGATGTTAGAATAGAGAGATATTTGCATTTTTGCAAGACTATGCAAGTAACTTCCTTGGGACCCACAAAGTCGGTGGTAGCTTACCTTCTGATATACGGTGAAAACTTTCATCTCCAAGAATCATTTTCGACGAAATCAGACCTCCAAGAAGTTCTAAACTCTCTCTAAGCATACCCTAAATATTCATACACATATCCAAGGCCAAACCACCTAAGTTCTTCATCAAAAGTGTTGTAGAATTGGTGGAGATCACTTGTATGATAGTGTTGATGTGTTATGAGTTCTTTCAAGTTTAAGGAGAGTTGTTCTTGGAGTTTTTCTTGCTTTTTAAAGGTAAGCTCTTCTTCTCCTAAATGATTTTTATCATATCTAAGCCCTACCTAGGTTGTATGAAGCTAGAAGTTATGAGTTGACGATCAAAAGATGTATAGAAGTTATGATACCACGTTGGACTGCTTTAAGGTGTTTTATTATGTTGTTGTGGCTAGAATTTTGGGAGATAATATGTGTGTGTGTATATGTCTTGTTTTTAATATGTAACTTGAAGACAAGAAGAAGTGTACATTAGTGTTTTGTTGCTAGTTAAGGACCGAGCTTCTCTCTCGATGTATCATAAGCTATCTATTCTTAAGATTAATGTTGGCCTTATTGTTGTTGTTATGATGTATTGTTGGGCAGTTCTTGTATTGTTAAGGTACTGGATATATGGATTAAGGGTGGCCTGTTAATTTTAATATTGTGACCTTGAGGGGGCTGAATGAAATGGGAGAGATATTGTCTGATTTGCCATAGAACAAGCTTGTTGCGTGGTAGCTAGTTGATGTGTTACTATTGTTGATAGTAGTGTTATTTTCATTGGTGTAGATTGTTGAAGAGGATACTTTTCCACCATCTTCGTTGAAGGATTGACTTAAAGGTATGCAAGGCTTTCCCTTTCTTCTTCTAGCATGATTCCGTAGTGACGTAGACCTTCTAAGAGGTTCAAGGGAACGAATCCTAGCTGATATTCAATGTTGATGTGATAAGAGCCTCTAATAGTTCAAAAGTTAATATAGGAAACAAATGAGTTACTATATTTGTAATCCACGGACAATTCCTAAAAAAAAGTGGAGACCTCAGGGAACATATGTTGAGACTACGACGAGAAGTATATCCTTCATTTAATGGTTAATTATAAATGGCTCACTAGTAAAAATTATGTAGAGAGCCTATGATCTTATGAAATGGCCGAAGTAGCTTTCATTGGTTAGTGAAGGTAGCTATGGAAGATTACTAACGCTAATAATAGAAAGATATGTAAAATAAGAGAAGCGATAAGTTGCTTAAAAAGAACTTCCCCATAAATTTAAAGTCTATGAATGAGCAAACTAGCGAATGAATAATAGATCGTATGTAGAAGAACGTAGGGTCATATAAGTTATGAAACACATTGTACTACTTAACTAGAATAATCGTGCACATGGAGTAATGATATTCCATATATTAATGAAAGTAAAGGTTAAGTTAATGAATGTGATGAGTCACTTGAAACAATAGAAATATAGCCCTACGATGTACCAAATAAATTTGTAAAGGTAAAATTATACCAATCTCGAAAGACATTTACTAATATTGTCACACCCTCTTTTTACTTATTACACCCTTCAAAGGAGTTTTTCCAATTTAAAGACAATCGAAATGGGATTCGTTTTATTAAAAGATTCAGAGTCTCCACTTGGGAGTTTTATTGTGCCCCAGGTCACCGATTTGAATTCCGAATCGAGGAAAGGATTTGGCTCTGTATTACAGTCGCAAACCAGAAATCCGAGTAAGGAATTCTCTTAAACCGGGAGAAGGGGTTAGGCACCCTCGAGTTCCGTGGTTCTAGCACGGTTGCTCAACTGCTATATTTGGCAAAAATCTGATTTTAATACATGTTATCCTATTGTGCAATTTTAAAAATTACTTACCGCTTTTAATTAAAAAAAATTTAAGAAAGTGAACGTCGTTTAAAAATATATTTTTAGATCACGTCACATGAAATGTACCCGGATCCTCGACACATTCTTATTCAACGTTTTGGGATTTGGATTTGGGTTGCATGAAATGCACACCCGTATTTAGGAAAGTAAAATTATTAAAAATGCGCCTAAAGCGACTAATGTATTATTATCTTTGCAGGAGGCCGTGAAAATTTGCTAAATAGCATGTCTCAAATTCTAAGCATTTTAGTATAAGTAATTAAAGTGGGCCACGCAATTTATGATTTTATTTGGCGCGGCGCACCTCAATTTGTTTTAAAGGACATCCTAAAGACGAACTAACATTATCTATAAGAATTGTTTCTAAAACAAAATCTTAATTTATGAATTAACTATCATTAAAGAAATTCGGGCCCTAAGTTCAAGTCCGAACTCGAACAAGGATCTCTCTATTACTGAAGAAACCCTTAGCTCGAGTCTGCTACTTAACTTGAAAGGCTCAAAGTCTACCATTTAATTATTAATGGATCAATTATTAGTTTAAACCTGGTCCCAAAATGGATTCAATCCACGTGAGAGGCACGTGAGAGCCAAGGGATTTCAAAAGCTAAAAATAGGCTTGCCTTACCACGCAGAGCCAGAATTGAAATTGGGCTCGAGGCAGGCTCAAATCGAGCGGAGTCTTCCCAGGTCGGGAGAGGGGACGACCTTGATGATTAAAATTAAACAACCACTAAAGGAAAGTTCTCAAATTAAGAACGAATGAATGGCTGAACTAGAAAAGAGATCTGCAGATTCCAAACTCGGATTGAAACAACTGGACTAACGTTTCAACTTTTAAAACTAAATAAACATGCAAACACGGAGCAACCTCTGAATTACTGTAAAAGAAAATAGCATTGCCATACATCAAACTCTAGAATAGATATATATGCTTTCAGAGTTGGGCTCAACATGGCAAGCCCAATGTTTAAAGGGAATTGGTCATCTAAGGACATACCCCAAGCATAATTGTCTAGCTGGGTCTGTCACCAATTGGGCCAACGCTTGGCCTCAAATTCCACAATCCGTGTTTGTATATATACCCCATCTGTTTAGCCACAACTCAATTTAAACATGATATAAAAAATAATTTGAACTAAAATTTTCACCTCTAATACTTAACTGATTAACACGAACTGATTAACTACAATTCCATCCTTTTTTAGCATGCATCAATCAAATCCTCTTATGAAAAAATACAATACAATCCTAAGCATTTTAAATCAATACCGATCTTAAACAGGAATTCCTAAGCATGCTCTTTAACTTGTAAACTAAACCTTCTTCTCGATCCCAAACATAGCCTCATAATATGCATGTAGAAGCTCATGAAACACCTATTATTATAGATCTATTACATAATACGAAGCAGTAAAAGGACAAAAAAACTTAATCAAATAAGCTTGCATTCCATTGAATTTCACAAAGGTTACACATCCAATCATTCTACAAATGTCCAAAGGCTATAGAAATACCTGGAGAACAAAACAATAGAAGGAATAAGGACATTAGTAGTGAGGAGCAGTAGCATTCAACAGCAAGACAATCAATTCCAACCCCAAAATAATGTCAAAATACCCAGGATTGGATCACAAATGATAGCAAAACATCAGATGACTTAAAAAAACTTGACTGAAATCCAATTTGAGCTCGAAAGTAACCCAAGAGGTATTTTGACACCAAATCAATCCATGGACTGCCCAAAACGACTGAAATTGACCCAAAAGATCTGGAAAATTGAACCAGGAATAACTAGCAGCTTAAATTAATAGCTAAAATTCAAACTAATCTAAGAAAGGAGCTTCAATGCATAGTAGTTTAGTTTTCTGCTGTATTTTCTTCTATTTTTTTTTGTTTTTGAAGGAATTCAGATCTAGGAGAAATTTTGAATTTCAAATTCAAATTTGGATGCTATAAGTTTTTGAGGAATTTTCAGATCTGAAAAACTTGTTAATGAAGGCAAATAAGTTGCCTTTTATAGGCAAAATTCAGAGGAACGCTTCTAGATCTCATTCACCCTTTTCCCCCTCTTTTATTTCAGATTATATTCGATGGTCCCTAATGTCTTGACTTGTTGCTCAAGTTATAGCTACTAAACTACTGAAATTTACACCAAGGCCCTATTCTAGAAGAGTCTAGGGTATTCTAGCATTATTTTCTATTTATGAAATACCTATATTACCCTTTACTCAATCTGGAATTTACCAAACCAACACTAACTAAAACCCTAGCCCTTTCACCTTAGTTAATAACCATGGTTAGTTACTCAAATGGAATGAAAATTCAGCTAAGTCTAGACATATTCTATAGTTTAACTAATTAACTCAAACAATTAATCGGAAAAATGGAACCTAAATCTCACTGAATTTTTAATTCAAACTAAACTAACTCAATTTATATGAAATTAAACTACGCTGCATTATCAGTAGAAAACATGAATTTCTAATCGAAACAATCACAAGTTCAAACTAACAGAAAATCAAGGTGAAAATTCATAACAAAATTAAACCGAAAGGAACGAAACAAAACAATTAACATGGGGAGAATTAATTAGATTAGGAGAAATCTTCTCTATCCTATAACACTAATTATGAACTAATCTAATCTTAACAACATATAAATCAAACACACAGAAAAAATAAAACTTACTTATGTGAAGTTAAACCACACCGGACGATGATTCAAGCTCCGGAATGATGTGAACTTATGTTCTTTGCCAAGAACAAGCGAACACATTATCCCGAGGCTCGAACTCATCTTTGGATTCAAACTATTGGGGCAAAACTTGAGTAACTCGAACTTTAGGGTTCTGCCATGCTGAGATTCGAGATTCGAGCAGATTTGGAAACTTTCGAAGGTTATAACCCATGGATTCGTAAAGAGGGAGATGAGGAGGCTATGTAGTGTTAATTTGGTAAAGATTGGGCAATTTAGGGTTTTGAAAAAATCTTCAATTTAGGGTTTCGAAGACCTTGATAGGGTTTCAAAGGATGGGGTTTGGGGGTTTGGAAAGAAGAGAAAAGGGCGGTTCAAGGGTGTATTTTTGGGCAGGAATGGAGCTTCACCACCGACGGAGATGATTTTCGACCAGCGGTGACGGCGGAGGGGGCAGTGGCGTTTTGCTGGCGTTACAAAGATAGAGTGAGAGGTGATTGAGGAGGTGGGGATGTTCGTTAAGACCATAATATAGTTATGGATGTAGGCTTCTGGACCGCTAGATCTTGTAACCTCGATGGTCCAGATTTAACCGGCTAAAACGATGTCATTTTGGGACGGGGCAGGCAGGGTTAGGGAATGGGTTTGAACCAGGCGGGCTTCAGGGGTTTATTTTGGGCTCACGACTTGGGCCTGGTGGATGGGTTAACAAATGGCCCAGCTGTTCTTTTCTCTTCATTTGTCTTCTTTTCTTTTTATTTCTTTTCTAATTTCCTTTTAAAATACAACTAAAAATAAATCTAAATTAATTCCTAAAACTCAATTAACTCTAAAACTAATTAAACCTATATGATAATTGACACAAAACACTACTCAAAACCAAAGTCAAAATTAAAAGTGCGAATTGAACTATTTTTTGTTATTTTCCCCAATTTTATGAAGCAATTAATTTTCAAATTAATCTTAAAATGTAAAATTGAACCCTACATACGAATGCCAAGTATTTTTTTGTATTTTTCATAAATTAAGCAATAATAAACGTGCACAAACAAATGCAAAGAATGCCACAAAAATTCATAAAATTGCAAATAATGAAAAGAAATTATTTTATTTTGAATTTATGAGAGTAATTCATATAGGGCAAAAATCACGTGCTCACAAGTATGTCAAGATGGATGTGTAAACCTGAGAGTAGTTTTGAGTTTCCTTAAATCTAATGAGTAGACATTACGAGTTTCCGAATACGAACTGAGAGTTATCGAAAGTACTAGAAGAAGTTATACGTTATTGACACGAGTACCAAGCTTGTAAGATATTGACTCTCGCATGTTGGTCTAATGTTATTTATGTAAAAGTATGTTCTCTATGGACGATCTAAATGCACGGGGGGATAATGAAGGTTAATCTATGGACGGTCTATGAAATGCATAGGTAAGATAAAGGTTGGCTACAAACAGTCCCATGTGTACGCATAGTCCTACCCGAATAATTTAAGTCGTACGGACGGTCTGTTTTGCTATGAGTACATGCCACTGGATAGTAATGTTGTACTGTGCCTAGTCTACCTTGCTATGCGTAAGAATCACATTGTGTTCTTAGACTAAGTAACAACGATGATACAAGAAGATATCACTGAGCAATGGTTATAGAATTAGTTCAGAATCTATAATATGTTGAGTTGTTCAATTAGATTGAAGGACCAAGTGGTCCTAGTGACAGCGATCTAGTAAGTCGACCAACAGTACGTGGTAAGCTCACTCTTATTCTTATCATTCAGCAGACTATTTTGGTATTCATTCATGCTTTTCAGTTTTTTCAGAATTTATTTATATGTATTGCTTTCTACCTTACATACTTGGTACATCTCTTTGTACTAACATCCCATTGTTGGGGTGCTTCACTTCATGCCTACAGGTATAAGTAATCAGTTTGATGAGCCCTCAAGGTAAACAGGATTGAAATTTAGCAGGAAATCGATAAGACTCCATCTCTTCCAGAGTACAGCCGAGTCTAAAGGTCGTGATATCAAAAAAAATTATAGAATTATTGGTAGGCGAGGGACTTTTCCTGACGTTATTTTGATGTCAGATATTCTTAGAGGCTTTGTAGACACGGTTCAGTACGTATAATATATTAGTAGCTTTGTCGACCCTCATTTATGTTTTCTTTCTAGGTTGTCCGATATTGATACTCATAGTGGCCTTCTCGACCCGAACATGTATTAATGTTTTGAGTATGATAGCTAGCTGATATGACGCTTGGCCACCTACGATATATTACAAGTTGTAGCCATGTTGGCCTATTTATGTTCTGGGTTATGTCCAACATTCAAGAGCTGCAAAGTGGTTCGCTCGAGCTAGTATGGTGGCAGATGCCAACCACACGCCACCTAGTTTTGGGTGTGATAGGTTAGAGCAGGGTCACAATCTTGAGCGTGCAGAGAGAGAGGGAAAGAGGCCCCGGAGTTTATGTGGTTTTAGTGGTACCTCATTTGGAGGTGAGTTACATCACAATAGAGGCCGTCCTTTCAGGCCCCCTTAGATGGCCTGTTGAGTTTATCGTGGTGCATCAGCTGGCACAGTTCATACAGCACTCACCCGATTCAGTCATCTTTTAGCGCCCTTCCATATCACAGCTTGTACCGAGCTCCATCAGTTTAGGGTTCTTCAATACTGAGTTCTTCTAGTTGTTATTCTAGTTCTTCGGATCCTATTCAAAACCCGCCATCCTTTTCGGCGCAAGGTTGTTACGATTGTGTAGAGTTGGGGCATGTAAGGAAATATTATCCCCATCATTACATTAGTCCAGTGCACTAGGGAGATCAGTCTATGACCCCTACACTAGTTGCTACACCACCCGCTCAACCAGTTCGGGGTGGAGGTCGCCTTAAAGAGGGAGGTCAGATATATGGTGGTCAGGCTTATTTCTATGCAGTTCTCTCCAAACCAAAGGTAGTTGCTTCTGATGTTGTAATCATAGATATTATTTTATTATGCCACAGAGATGCTTCGTTATTATTTGATTATGTGTAAGGCCCTGTGAAATCACTACTCAAAAACCCGGATTCCGTGGTGCCAAGTTAGGAGCATGTGTTAACAATTCATAAACACGGACCTTTTTGGATTGAATAATGCATTAAAAAGTCAAGAATAAGTTTCCAGAAAAATGCAAGAAATGCGGTCCAGAATGAGGTCGCATAATAGAAATGCAGACCACATATCTGCCGCATAGTGAGGCAGAATGTTGGTTAAAATTGAAGTCAGTTATGCAGTCAAAATGCGGTTGCATAATCGAAATGCGGACTGCATAGTTGTCGCATATTTTCCTTCGAATTTTGTGAGGGTCAGTTCTACAGTGCACTTTGTGACCGCAGAACAGGAATGCGGACCACATTCTTACCGCAGACTGAGTCAGAATGTTTAGTTTTTGGGGAACATTTTGTGGTCCATTATGCAGACCGCATGTTTACTCTGCGATCGCATATTTGACTCGGGGCTCCAATTTTCTAATTTTTAATCCGACCTCCCTGTCGATATATTTGATATTATAGCTCATTTTGAGCAATTCTTCTGAGACTTTTAGAGAGAGAGAGAGAGGGTCTTAGAGGTGGAAAGTGTCACCCATCAAATTCTCATTGAGCCTTGCTAAAACATTGAAGAAAATCAAATGAAGACACCTAAATTTTTATTCCCAAGAGGTAAGATTCATAACCTCAGCTCTTATTTCTGCACTTAGATACATGGGGCCAGTAGAGAAGTAATTCAAGAGTATAAGAATGATATTCTCTACATGCATGTCAAATCATAGGGTATTGGAAGGTAGAAAACTAAAAAGAATGCAATTGGGTGTGTAAAATGATAGGAATTCCTCAAAAGAAGGGGCTAAGATCACGATGCACCTGTAGTGTTTGATGATATGCTCGAACCAAGCTAGAACTTCAGTTTCGTCTCTAATTCTCGATTTAATTTATAATTCTTACTCAATAGATCGAAGTGCTAAGAGTTCCGGAAATTGTAAATGAGTAAGGAAAAGCTTTATTGAGGTATGTATGGCTAAAACCCCCTTTTTATTAGAAATTGAGCTCCGTTGTCATTACGAAAGTATGGTAAGAGTTGAATTGGCTAGTGTATTGATTGTCATTATGCATTAATTGATCTGCATATATCTATACATATTCGTGAAGGATGTGCCTCAATGTGAATAATGTACCAATTTTGGTAATTAGAGAATGATGAAAAGTACAGTTATGTGTTGAATTACTTGGGCTATAAGCCAACATTGAAACAAAGAACTATTCATGCTAGTTATGTGCTCACTTACCTATGATTTGCCACTTGAATTATCCTTGGTATATGTGTCTAGGATCACCACTTGTAAAATGAATATTGAAAAGGGAAAACGATGTGATGACGGTGGCCATGAGTGCCCCAGGAATTGTTACGATATGTGTGGGATAAAGGTTTGAAGGTGTTGACTAATAAGAATGGAGTAATGCGTCCAATGAGGTGACCTAGCCAATCGGGTCTTGATCGGACACCATGACGCACACATGGTGGTAATGTGCTGATATTGAATTCCGAATAAGGGAAATGAAATATTGATTGAGAGTAATGCCTCCAATAAGGTGACCTAGCCGGTCGGGTCGTGACCGAACTCCGCTCGAGATGGCGGTGGTATTGAGAATAGTGGTGAACACGTGACAGAAACGCCCTAATCTATGTTGTGGAAATTGTATGAAATATTATGTGAATTGTTTCTTTGATTTGTCCATATTATTTGCTCGTATCTGTTTGATAGTTCTTTCTAGTAAAATGGTGTTTAGTTATACATACCAGTACAATTCAAATCTACTGACGTCCCTTTTACCGGGGGCACTACATTCGTATTATGATTGTAGGTGGCTCCATAGCGGATAGTGCCAATCGTGTGTAGCAGAGCATTTTTGTACTTGAAGTCTCGGTGAGCCCCTTTTCTTCCATGGGGCTATATGGTGTATCTTTTGTTATTACAGATTTCCACTTTTGACGTATAGCCGGGGCCTTGTTGTCGGCATAGCTATGCTTATCTGTTGTATCGTTAGAGGCTCCAAAGACACTAGTGTGAGTTATTTACGGGTGTTCGGGGAGTCCACTATATATGTTGTAATCCTAAACTTGTGATCTCTATAAACTGTAACTCTTATAGAATCCTTAAAGCTAGCTTATGTACTGTAAATCTTTGTGATATGAAATGAACCAATGATGTAGTATGCACCATGTATTCTCGTCTAAATTAATTAAAGGCATGGGTTCCATATTCATATTGATTTGGGGTAGAAAGTGTTCAGTAAGGCTTGCTAATTCGGGTTCACTTGATTGAGCACCGGTCGCGCCTTCCGAGGTTGGGGCGTGACATTATGGTTCCACTTATTCATATGTGTCATAACATTTTTCTAGTTATTTTGATATGCCTCATGATTCTTTAGCTATACTTGTTCATATATCTATATCGATGGGTGATTCTATTATTGTGGACCATGTATATCGATTATGTGTGGTAACTATTGGGGGATATGAGATGAGACACATACCACCCTATAGGGACATTGATTTTGGTATTGACTTGGTATCAGGCACTCATCCCATCTCTATTTTACCATATAGTATAGAACCTATTGATTTGAAGGAGCAGTTGCAAGAATTACTTGCTTAGGTTTCATTAGTCCTAGTGTGTCTCCTTGGGGTGAACCATTTCTATTTTTGAAGAATAAGGATGGATAAGAATGTGCATTGGCTACATGAAGCTAACCAAGGTTAGTATTAAGAACATGTACCCACTACCGCGTATTAATGACTTATTTGATCAGCTTTAGGGTGATATAATGTTTACAAAGATTGATTTGATGTATGGGTATCATCACTTGAAAATTCAAGATTCATATATTTCGAAGA
The DNA here is from genome assembly GCA_026770625.1 of Nicotiana glauca. Taxonomy (NCBI): domain Eukaryota; kingdom Viridiplantae; phylum Streptophyta; class Magnoliopsida; order Solanales; family Solanaceae; genus Nicotiana; species Nicotiana glauca. The sequence goes on from MU780915.1 coordinate 306,020, forward strand.
CGACTTTCAAGACCCGCTATGCTCACTGCGAATTTCTAGTGATGTCTTTTAGGCTTACCAATGCCCCGGTAGCCTTTATATGCACTTTATAAACAACATTTTCCTGCCATATCTTGATTCTTTCATAATAGTATTGATTGATGATATATTGGTGTACTTGCACAACCAAGAGGATCATGAGCAACATCTGAGGATCATACTCTGGACTTGAGGAGAATAAGTTATATGTTAAATTCTCCAAGTGTGTGTTTTGGCTTTATTCGGTGGCATACTTAGGGCACGTGGTGTCTAGTAAGAGGATCAAGGTGGATTCGAAGAAGATTGAGGCAATTCAGACCTAGACCATCTTCATCTATAGAGATTTAGAGCTTCTTGGGTTTGGCAGGTTATTATCATCGTTTTGTCGAGGGTTTCTCGTCCATTACTACACCCTTGACTAGATTGACCCATAAGGGTGCTCCTTTCAGGTGGTCTGAGGAGTGTGAGGGGAGATTTTATAAGCTCAAGACTATATTGACTATAGCCCCAGTGTTGGTGTTGACTACGAGCTTGTGGTCTTACATTGTGTATTATGATGCATCACGTATTGGGCTTGGCATGGTGTTGATGCAGGACGGTAGGGTTATTGCCTACGCATCTCGATAGTTCAAGGTTCATGGGAATAATTACCTTGTGCATGACTTAAAGTTGGCAATATGGTGGCTGGTGCATTGAGTAGGAAGGTTGAGATTATGGGCAGTTTGGCATATTTACCGGTAGCAAAGAGGCTATTAGCCATGGATGTTCAGGCTTTGGCCAATCAGTTTGTGTGATTGGATTTTTCGGAGCCTAGCTGGGTTCTTGCTTACGTTGTGGCTCAATCATTGTTGTTGGAGCATATCAAGGCTCGCCGATTTGATGATCCTCACTTGATGGTGTTGAGGGATACGATTTAGCAGGGTGGTGCTAAGGAGGTTATGATTGGTGATAATAGTGTTACGCGTCTTAAAGATAGGATTTGTGTTCCAAATGTTGTGAGAAATTTGATCCTTGAGGAAGCTCACAACTCACGCTATTCCATTCACCCAGATGTTACGAAGATGTACTGTGACTTGAAATAACACTATTGGTGTCGGAGAATGATGAAAGATATCGTTGTTTATGTCTTTCGGTGTTTAAATTCTGGTGAAGTATGAGCATCAGAACCTGGGAAGTTTGACTTAGAGATTGGAGATACAGAAGTGGAAGTTAGAGAACATCACTATCGATTTTGTGGTAGGCTTACCATGGACCTTGAAGATATTTGACGCAGTCTGGTTATTATGGATCGATTGACTAAGTTTGCACACTTCATTTTGGTGATAACTACCTATTCCTCAAAGTAGCTGGCTTATATATACATCCAGAAGATTATTCGCTTGCATGATGTACCCATTTCCAGTCGAGGCACAAGGTTCACAAAGAAATTTTGGAGAGCAGTGTAGTGAGAGTTGGGCACACAGGTTGGGTTGAGTATAGCATTCCATCCTCGGATGGACGGACAGTCTGAGCGCACTATTCAGATCTTAGAGGACATGTTGCGTGCCTGTGTCATGGATTTCGGGTGGTTCGTGCAATTAGTTTCTTTCGTTAGTAGAGTTCGCCTACAATAACAACTTTTAGTCGAGTATCTATATGTCTCTTTATGAGGCATTGCATGGAAGGAGATACTGATCTCTGGTTGGTTGGTTCAAGTATAGGGAGGCTAGGTTGATGGGAAGCGATTTGGTCCGTGATGCTATGAAGAAGGTTAAGGTGATTCATAAGAGGCTCCATATAGCGCGGTCTAGGTAGAACTGTTATGCGGATAGGAAGGTTTGTGATGTTTCATATATAGTGGGTGAGAAGGTTTTACTTAGAGTTTCTCCCATGAAGGGTGTGATGAGGTTCGGGAAGAAGGGTAAGTTGAGAACTCGTTATATTGGCCCTTTGGGGTGCTTGAGAGGATTGGAGAGGTGGCCCACAGACTTGCCTTGCCACCTAGTCTATTGGGTGTTCACTAGTGTTTCATGTTTCTATGATCCAAAATTATTATGCTGATTCGTCACATGTTTTGGACTTTAGCATGGTGCAGATGGATAGGGATTTAACTTATGATGTGCAGTCGATGGATATTTTGGACCGGCAGGTTCAAAAGTTAAGTTCAAAGAATATAGCATCAGTAAAGGTGCAATGCAGAGTAAGCCAGAAGAGGAGGCTACATGGGAGACCGAGCAGAAGATGCGGCGCAGATATCCCCACCTATTTTAGACTCTAGTTTTTTATTCTAGACCCGTTCGAGTACGAACGTTTTTTAAGAGGGGGAGAATATAATGACACGGCCTAAATGTCATCCTCTTACAGGCTATATTGAGATTTCTATAACTTACGAAAACTATCAGATCTCTTATTTTGATGGGCTTAATCCCAAGACCTTACCTATTATCGTCACCTTCTCACTCACATTTACCATACATAGCTTTAAATCTTGCATCGTATCTTCTATCATTTTCATAACCTCCCCTCCACACTAGTGAACTCACATCCATACCTTAAAACTCTACTACAACACTTGCACCCCTAGTGCATGCACAATCTGGTGGGATCTTTATATTGACATCTTATGAGGCTGGTACTTTTCTAACTGGGTTTATCGTAGAGCTTTTATAGAATATGGCCATTGTACTATATCTCTTGTACTTTTGTTAATAAAAGTGATTCTGCAATGGTTTGACTCACAATTTCTATAATAATTTGGATCTGACAATCAGACTCCTAATGTAACTTTTGAGCTTACTCTTCCCCCTTAGCCTTTATGTAGTCTTAAGTTGTCCTCCAATCTTCAGCTTAGAGTATTAGCTATTACTTTAGCCTTTCATGGGCTCTATGTAGCATCCATGATATAATCTTCTAATCATTCAAGCCTTTGTCTGTGATGTGGACTTAATTATTTCTTTTAACTTATACGGAGTCTCATATAGCTGTATGAATGTCAATATATATGTTGCATGGATATCACTTCGAAATCATAAGTGCGTTCATAATGTAACTAACTTTGGGTCATTAATTGAATAATTCCTTGCATACTTTCTCAGCTTTCTTTAGATGTAAGCAATTACTTTTCTTGGTCGTTCTGCCACTTGTTGCATGAATACTTAGCTTATCTTATTGCCCATGAATACTGAAATTTCCTGTAACTCATATGATATCAAATATCAACATTGATTTTTTTTTCTTCCCGTTCGTTAGCCACGATAGGTGCCATTTTTTTTATGGAGTGCATACAATGTTGTAGGGAGATTGTTGTTACAAGATCATTTCTTCTTTAATTTACTATGCTTAGATCGAAGCCTTCTTCCTTATTTCCTCAACTAGTCTTTCATTGTAGTACTTAAGCGAGACCCTCTGACTCTTGTAAGTTACGAGCTTATTATGTCATATACCCAACAGAATTTTTGATGTTCTTACTTGCCTATAATTATCCCTAGTTACTTATCTACGTGCCCTAGTACTCGCAGGGTTGCTTCTAAACTAAAATTTAAAATGTCTCCCTAGTGGCACACTCTTTTGTTTTCGTAACACTTATACGGTACCTTTAACTATTCCAACTCTTAACTGAATATTTCTCAAGGATCACGATGTCACATTTGCGAGACTAAATTCACTATGTTGGGTTTCATATTTACTTGCACGATCTATTGATTTGTCTATATCCGCTTGTCTAGAAATAACTAGGCCCTTCCTTAATCTACTACTAACTACTCGTTGGTCCATTCCCATATCTATATTCCGTATAATATCTCTTAGGATATGTCCTTTGTCTTAACTTACCTCTCTTGATATATCCAGATTCCATTCTCACTTACTAATCAATAACATCCTATACGGGAACCTTTACTGCCTCTCCCTGGCATCATGCTTGCATAATGTTCAGGAGTCGTAACATATATGTAGGATGTGAGTAAATGCAATCTCATTCCTTTCGATTTTTTATAATATTCTTACTTTACTATACAATAGTTACCTACAAATGTTTTACTTTTTCATCTTTGGCGTATTTTCACATCTTTACGGACTCTTACTCGCCTTATGGTAACGCTTCTGTACCAGGGGTAATTGAATTTCTTACGCACGAAGGTGATACCTAGTGTAACTGGCACGCTTAGTCCCTTAAGTTTGACTCATCTTACAATGCTTGCTTTAAGGAAGCGTCTTCATGAATGACTTGTAAAGGTTATTCTTTTATTGTCAATTCTATTATTGGCAGAATGTTATCTCTAAAATTCTAACGATATCGACTATTATCAAATCTTCTGATCCCTAATTCATGTTCAGTTTATCTTGTTCACTAGACCATACTGATTTTTATTACTTCGGGGTCTAATTTAGCCTTCTGGTAATCACATTCGAGTCACCAACTCATTTCTCAGAATGAGGATATGACATTACGGCTTATATAGTTTTATTGTCTCAAGGTCGGTCAACTCTTATCTTTTCTTTCACTTGACTATAGACTCTGTTATTTTGTCATATTTTGATTTACCATTATCACCCATTTATCACATCTTACTCATAATGCATCATTTACTCTCTTCTTATTCTCCAGCTAATATTTTTGTCTTTCACTTTATTCTGAAAACTTCAATAAAATGTTCTTTCACTTTTTAGCTCCCCTTGCTTCATCTAACTTGCTCTTCGGGATGCCTAACATTCTCTATTTCTTTACTAGGGGAGGGAGACATACTAAGGTAAATGTTTATCCCTTCTAGGATTCCACTACCTATCTTCTAAAAATTTTGAAAATTCAAGTATTTATATCTGATTGTACTATTCTAGATTGCACCATCTGGGTATCTCACAAGGAGATCTATTACCACGTCTGCACTAACCTTTGGAAATGTTAGCTAATGATAACAATCCATCCACCATTTTGGGTTACTCTAACCCCAATTGGATCCTGATATCTCATCATTCTCTTAAACTATATATGTTAGCTCCCATAAGGCATAACTAAGATGGGTGTGGCCAATTGCATATATCTATGTTATTGTTAAAAGTATCTCAGAACGCTTACATTTCTCTGCCTCAATTTTAAATACTAATAATCTCACAAACTGGGTACCTTATACCCCTATTCCCCTTGCGTCTTTTACTTGTTGAAAATTGTATCTGCCTTATGATTCTCTTATTTCTTTTTACCATATGGGTGGATAGATATCCATGCCTTAGGGATCTTCATCAAGAATATTACACATCTTAGTACACACATGATCTGCTGCAGACCTCATATTTACTCATCATAAGAATGATGCATGATCGAGTTCCTCTTGCTCAACTCTTCCAAAGCCACATTCTATCTCTTACCAACTGTCTTTCTAGATGTAGGTATCGTTGTAATACAAGTATAATAGAATTTAGGAGTTTGAATTCTTATAACTGAGCTCTACCACACGGTCTAGATTAAAAAGAAAGAGTGACAGTCCTAAATGCTCTATAGCCTCCTGCTTATAAGTGTAGTGCACAACACACCCATAAACAAGACTCCGCTATACATGGCTTGTAGACTCTCTAGGAAAGAACTACTCTGATACCACTTTTGTCACGATCCAAATCGAAGGGCCACGATGGGCACCCGTGCCTAACTCAACCGAGTACCAACGTGACATATCCTTCTTATCATACTATTATGGATAAATTAGCCTAAAAATCCATCATGAAATAACCAGAATAAACATAAGGGAATACTATATATAGGATGACCCAACATGATATACAAACTTATACATGTGACATATAGGCCTATAAGACCAAAATGATCATTTGCACACTCAACATATAGGCCTGACAAGGCCATACAATCATCCATATATATGACATATATTTTCAAGCCTCTAAGAGTACATAAACATCATAAAGGCCAGGACAGGGCCCCGCCATACCAATCAATACATATCCAAAGCATACTGAACAAATAGGCAACTCCGGAGCAAGAGGAGTGTACCAATACCTTCTACTGAACTGATAGCTTGCTAGGAGGACTGTTAACCTGTCGATCGGGACCTGTAGGCATGAAACTCAATGACCCCCTGGCAAAAGGGACGTCAGTACAATCAAAATACCAATTATGTAAGCCATGAAAGTAGTATATAAAAGACATGAAGGAAACATGGAGTTAAGAACTTAACCTACAAGTCTGAATAGTTTGGTGAATCATGAAACATTTATAATGGCATGCATATGCGCATAAATGATATACCATGCATAGGTATATGCATACATAACATCATCAAGCCTCTAAGGACATCCCATCATATCATCTTGGCCTCTGTGGGTGAAATCATCAACGTATACCAACTGATAAGGTGGTGGTGTGTATATAACGCCATACCCTTTTCCCATATCCCATATACATATAATATACACATATATAATGCCATCTAGTCATGGTTCAGTGTACATGTATAAATGAATGCAATGCATAAGAAGTAAGTAAATAAGATCTCTAGGGTGTCAGAAGATCAATATGCCTTCGGTTAATATCATGAAATAAACTTTATCAACTTACGTATTTTCTAAGACCCATGAACATACGATATAATAATAGGAAATATGGGGAATTAAGAACATAGGCACCCCTAGTATTTATAAGAATAGAGTCATTTGTGAAAGTTCTGCGTTTGCTCATTTCGTTTGTATCATATGGATCATGCCAAAAGGAAAGAAGGGATAGACTTAACATACCTTAGTTTTGTTGATTTCTTAATACCTTCGAAGCAATTATTTCAAATAACTCAACTCAATCTATCATAGCATAAGGAGATTCAAAATCAATGTCGAGTAAAGGCTAAGTCTGCAACTTATATTAGTAGCTCGTTTATGTAAATTTGGGCAGCATCTCCCCCGTAAAAAGGGTATCTTCCAATACCATATACCAACAACAACCATATAAACCCAGCAATATATAAATAATCAATAGCAAGACACCATATAGCAACAACAAGTCATAACTACTTCACGACGAGCGGCAAGCTCCGATTGGAATTTGTATATCACCCCTTATAGACTTCTTACTTTAACTTAACAGTATCATTAAATTGATAATGAAGTCATTCATCAATGATTCCAGACTTATACCATATATTTATAACAAACAAAACAATCCACAACTCCAACAATCCTCAATTAGCACCTTTATTCACTAGTTCATGTCTAGTCCATCCATTTAACTTAATCAACATCAAGGTAACCTTAAGAACGTGAAAGAACACAATATACTTACCTTCTCAAGTAGCTTAAAGTAAAAATCCAAGTTATATTTAGCTTACAACAGACCTCAATGGCAATGCAACACCATAGAATTGACTCACGCAAATCCAAGTATTATCTTGTAGTTTATCATTCTAACAACTTAACCAACATACAAGAAAGATTAAGAACATTTATTAGGTTGTTATATTCACCTTATCCAGTAGCAACAACTTGAAATTTCAGCCAAACACAACCCACAACTATCCTCAATGGCAACACAATCTCAAAAAGCTATAGTTCTTCACTAAAACTAACTTTTGATGTAAAAAAAAGTAGTCACTTTGGAATCACTTCAAACCCTTATGGTATCTACTTAGGAGGGTTGGGAGAAGTTTGGAGACGAATTTGAGTCGAAAAGAATCAAAAAATTGGCGTCCAAATCGTTTATAAAGTGAAGTAGGTCAACCACCGCTTAGGTGGGTCCTATTGGGAGCTGGTTGCACGATCTTGCAAAAATATGAATATCTCCCCACTCCAATGTCGTATCGACAAACGGTTTAATGTTTTAGAAATAAGACTCATATATATTCAATTTGGTAGGTAGATCACCCTCTAATTCCAAGTATATTTGGAGAAAATCTCATGTACACCTGACCTAATATTCAATACATTTATGAATGTAACTTGTGATGACGTTTGCCAACTTTTGTTCCACCACTTTCTTGACTATCATATGACTAAAATAACTCCTAACATAAACTTCTTATCATGTTAAGAACCCTAGTCTCACCCCAAATTACATTTTATAACATTCCAAACTTGTCGACTTTAGATGATACTTATTTTCTTCAATTGGTTTAGCTTCTAAGCTTTCCAACCCTCTTGGTACATTTTATTCATGATCATAAATACTTGTAACCTCCAAGGTAACATGATTAACTTAATTTATATGCTTCCAAATATAATCCCATTTCTAATCTTATATCAATTGAGTTACGACGTACTTTCACATTGAAAACCTGGGGTATAAAATTATTCCCCCCTGTGGAATATTCGTCCTCGAATGTTGGTGGATACGCCTATCAGTCTCATATCCTATAGATTTAATGAATACTTTAGCACTGTCCTTGCCATGTAGGCAACTGTTCTATGAATAAATTCAAGCCTAATTAAACTAATGAACGTCCAACTTTTAAAACTAATATCGAACCATATCAAATCAACTCTGAATGACCTCAAATTTTGCAGACTAGTCCCAAATGACACAATTGACCTATTACAACTCCGTAACCACCTGAACCTGATATCAACAAATTCAACTCTTGGTTAAACCTTTCAACCATCTAAACGTTCAACTTTCCAACTTTCGCCAAAAAGCCTCAAACAAACCTAATGACCTCCAAATCCACATTAGGACATATGCCAATTCCAAAATCATCATACGAAGCTATTGGAACCATCAAAACTCCATTCCAAAGTCGTCTACACAAAAGTCAAACTTTATTTAACTTTTTCAACTTAAGCTTTCAACCTTATGATTAATTATGCTAATTCACTCTGAAACATCCCCAGAACCATTCCAATCATTCCATCAAGTCACATAACCACAAACAAACATAGAAGAGGAAATAAATAGGGGAACAAGCCAACAATATACAAAACAACCAGCCGAATCACTACAGTATAGACGCAAGCACAAAAATCTAATGCGAAGATTTAAAGAAAGAGAAGTACATTTATTAGAACTAGGTGATTGATAACTATCCAAAAGTATTAGGAATCATAAACTATAGTTCATGCTAAAATTTAAAAGCTACATATTAATAATTGAGTTAAAGGTATATCTTATTCATGAGCAGTTGTTTACCGCTCATAGTCGTCAAAAGTCATATTCAGATGAGCACCGACAACACTTCACATTTCAGTTTGATGATTGGGTATTCTTAATAGTTTTGCCTATGAGGCGTCGTGAGATTCAGTAGGAAGGGTAAGCTTAGCCTAAGATACATTGGGCCCTATAGAATTGTTCAAAGTGGAAGGTTTGGTATAGTCCAATTTATAGGGGAGACTCTTCTGAAATCTTTATAGAATTCTTAAGAGCTAAATTCTCTCTTGTACTTCTTTACATTCGAGGATGAATGTATCTAAGGAGGGAAGGATGTTACATCCCAAATTTTCATACATTAAGTTACGTCGTAATCAAGTTGACGTGAGCTCAAAGGGTATGAGTATCTTTGAGGAATATAAATGTTTATACCATGTTTAACAATTTTTAACTATAGGTTGAAAGAGGTTAAAAGTTAATCAAATTGGAAAAAAAAATTCGGCAAAATGTTCCGACTTAGGGAGTGACTTACGAATCGTACATTGGAGGTACAAGTAGATGTTATAACACGTATATTTAGGGTAATACCAGGAATTGTAAACATGATAATAATCTCTTGTGATGAGGTATTTGAATCTTACAATAGTCATAAGATAGTATTTAGCTAGTTCGGATTATGTTAACTCTATTTTTGCTTTTACATTAAACTTTGTCTTATTATATCATGTTTTATTGATTAATGTTGTCAAATGATAGGATTAACTAGTCTTATAGAGTAGGTTTTATCATGACCCATTTGGTAAAATTTGGGTCACGATAGTAAAGGTCTAGCAGAGAGGAAAACCAGCCAAAAAGCGACTTGGACGGTCAACCGTGACATGCGAAGCAGATATTCTCATCTTTTTTTCACTGTAGATATGATTCTAAACTTGTTTGAGAATGAAAATTTATTTAAGAGGAGAAGAATGTAACGACATGGATGGTCATTTTAAGTATTAAGCTTTGTTTCCCTACTGATATTTCTCGTAGTTTCTTCTAATATTTAATGACTTGTGGGGATGATTCGTTTGGTATAGAGAAGGTTTGATAGTGAATTAAAACACTTAGTTCTATTTTGAAAAGCTTATGTTATAAGATTTGTCCAAGGTCTGGCTTTTGAGTAAACGAACTAGGAATTATTGGATGGGAGCTCGACGGGTTCTAGTGAGTTTTGGACCTTTTTGGACCTCATTCAGGTTGTTAGTTTGCTGGTATCAGATGTACCATCCCTGCGATGGTAGATACGCTAGTACGATGGTTACATCTGCGGTGCATTGTGCTCAAAAATAATGGGAGGTCTGACTGGGATGGTCGTACCTATAAAGCATATTATCACGCATGTGATTTAATATCTACACTTGATGGGTTGCAGATGTGAGGTGGTTAGGATGGGGGAGGTCACAAAGGCGAGGTGATGGTCGTACCTATGAGACCGCATCTACGGAGCCTTAGTTTGTAGATGTGAGGATTAACCTTGAAATGGAAGTGTGTAGAAGTGCAATTTTTATTGTAGAAGCTATGTTGCACCAACTACTAATCTGTCAGTAGATGTGAGGATGCGTGAGAGGGTTTACATTTTGACTTTAGCTTTTTCTTTCCATATATTGAGATTTAGAGCTCGAAAAGGGCGATTTTGAAAGAGATTTTTACTACTACTTTGAGGGTAAGTAATTTCTACTTAGATTTCATTAAATATCTTGATTCCTCGTATTTTTCTACGCCTAAGACATATAATTTGAAAGTGCAATTTGGGGTTTTTGTCCAAAACATAAAAGAGTGTAATTTGAGATTTTGAGTACCAATTTGGACTCGGTTTGGTAATCTAATCACATATTTGGACTCGTAGAGCTATGGATAGTCGGGATCTACCCTAAGATTTGGGTGTTAACTATGCGGGTCCGAGTTCACCTTTGTAGATTCTTTGGGAAATGATTAAACATTGAAGTTTATTATTCATTACTCATTTCTATAGCATTATTTGACTCATTTAAGTAATATTTGACTGCATCAAGTCATATGGAGGAGAATTTGAAAGGAAAGCATTTTTGTAAGTGTGAAGGTGTTACCGGTGGAGGTAAGTCGCTTACCCATCCTTGTAATAGGGAATTACCTCCATAGGTGACCTAGTTACTACTTGTTTCTTCATTTATGAGCCATGTACATGCGAGGTGAAGAGTGTATATGCATAAATAGGTTATGACCATGTCCAGTAGAGTTTGGTTGATGTTTATGCTATGTTTTATAATGACCTGGCCAGTCATTTTGAGAGTTAGAGCCTCTATACCCTATCAATTTCTTCCCCTATATCTATTTCTGTTGTTGTGACTTGTCGGGAGGTTTCATTTTGGGTTTTGAGGTGCTTTGGGACACTTAGTCCCTAAATGGGAGCTTAAGCCTTAGGAATTGGACCGTAGTCGGAACTATATGAAGATGACTTCGAAATAGAGTTCTATCAATTTTGTGAGCTACGTTGGATGATTTGGGCTAAGGGGCTGTCCGGATTGTGTTTTAGAGGTCCGTAACTCATTTAGGCTTGAAATGGTGAAAGTTAAATTTTTAAAGTTTTGGGCCAATAGTGGAATTTTTTATATCGGGGTCAGAATATGATTCCGAAAGTTAGAGTATGTACGTGGTGTTGAATATGACTTGTATGTAAAATTTGAGATCATTCGGACATGGTTTGATAAGTTTCATCATCGGTTGGGGAAATTTGAAGTTTCAAGTTCATTAAGTTTGGATTGGAGGGTGATTTGTGATTTTAACCTTGTTTGATATGATTTAAGGACTCGACTAAGTTCGTATGGTGTTTTAGAACTTACTGGTATAATTGATTAAGGTATCGGGGGCCTCGGGAGAGTTTCGGGTGCTTAGCGGATCAAAAGTTGGAAGTTTGTTATTGTTGAAGCTATCTTAGTTCTGTTGTTTCTGCACCTGCGGTGTGGAGAACGCAGGTATAGGATTGCACGTGCGGGATGTGTAGCACAGAAGAGGGTTTGTGCAGCCCAGGCTGGGTTTGCAGGTGCGGAGTGGTTTGCACAAAATCGGCCTCGCTTCTGCAAAGGGAAGGTGCGCAGGAGTGGTGCAGTCGCAGGTGCGGCTCCTTGGTCGCAGGAGCACATCCGTAGTTGCGTCCCTCCTTACACAGATGTGGACCCAGGGAACTAAAGTTATTTCCACACCTGCGATTGAAATTCCATAGGTGCGGCATCGCAGATGCGACTCTTGGCATGTAGGTGCGAGATTCTATCAAAAAAAGGGGCTAAATCGTGGGTTTGATTCATTTCTTCATTTTTGGACTTGGGAGCTTGAAAATTGGCGATTCTTTGAGGGATTTTTGGAGAGAGCTTTGGGGTAATGATTCCTTACTCAATTTTTGTTTTATTTCAATAATCTATTGTTGTTTTCTTTATTTAATTAAGGAATTTGAATGACAAAGTTGGGAAAATGGGGGATAGTTCCCCAACCGAATTTATGAGTTTTGAGTGGGATGTAGACATCGGATTTAGATAAATTTGATACGAGTGAACACGTGAGTGAATGGGTGTTCATATTTAGTAACTTTTGCTCAATTTCGAGGCGTGAGCCTAGAGAGGCTTTTAGGGCGAATTTCCAATTTCTTTTTTAGCTTTGATTTCGGTAGCTAGAATAGTTCCTTGTAGTTGTATTCATGTTGTGTAATTGATTTTGCTAGATTTGGGCCATCTGGAGCCGGATATTCATGGAAAGAGCATTGTGACTGATTGAATTGAGCTTGGTACGAGGAAAATGGCTTGCCTAACCTTGTGTGGGGAAAACTCCCCTTAGGATTTGGTACTATTTTGATATGTGAGCACCATGTACGTGAGGTGACGAGTACGTACGCAGGCTTTTTGCTGTAAAACTCTGTTTACCACTAAGTCATAACATGTTTTTCCTTATTTGAACTACACTAGCATATGTAATTATCCTGTTTAGTTTAGATTAGCATGCCTACATGTTTTAACTGCCTATCTGAACTCTATGCAACATGATTAGTGAAATTTTCTGTTTTTCTTGACTTGAACTTAGTCGATAGTTTAGGTTTTCTTGCTATATCTATTTTTTTGTTGGATAAACTGCATATTTACTTTGGGACTACGGAACGGTATTCCAGGAGATCCTCCTATACTGTATATTTATTTTGGGACTATGGAACGGTATTCCGGGAGATCCCCCAGCACTACATATTTACTTTGGGACTACGGAACGGTATTCCTAGAGATCTCCCTGCACATTTACATTTGGGACTACGAGACGGTATCTTGGGAGATCCCCTGTTGTTATCACTATGTTCTGAACTTTGGTCTTTTATTGATTCTATTCCTGTTAGAATTCCTTATATATTTTTACTTTGATATTTCATTCTATCTTATTTTGCTATATTTATATCAATATGGCCCTGACCTGATCTTATCACTACTCGACCGAGGTTAGGTTTGGCACTTACTAGGTACCGTTATGGTGTACTCATGCCCTTTCCTGCTCATATTTTTTGTGTGCGAATCCAGGTTCAACTTACCAGCCTCATCACTAGTTGAAGTTGTTGTTGCTTATTGGAGACTTCAAGGTACATCTGCCCGCGCTCGCATATCCTCGGAGTCCCCCAGTATTAACCCCTCACCCCCATGTTCATTTTCCCTTTTTCTGTAGAAATGATGTATAGAAAAGTTAAGTCTTCTTAGTAGCTTGTGACTTAAGGTATTCCGGGTTTTGGGAATTGTTTGGTTCATTTTAGAGGTGATAATTGTATATGCCGATTTACGTTCAGTTGCTTATTAGATATTTGTTGCTGTTAGTAGTTAATGTTCATGCATTTATTTTATTTCTGCAAGGTGTTAGGCTTACCTAGTTGTAGAGACTATGTATCGTCACGACAACTGACTCGTGACATGGTTGGACTATGTGAATTCCCTATCCATGTTTCCTTGATTCTTTGACTATATGATAACTTAGAACTATGGCTTAGAAATATGCTTAAGGTTATGACTTGTTAAATTGGTCAAAAGGGATTATTTTTCCATGTTGAGATCTTTTATTAAGTTGTAGTCATTCACTTGTCTCAATTGACTCATGATTTGGCAGTTAAATGACTTAATTTACTCATGTTAAATGTTATGATTAGACCTTCGAATGTTGAAATAACTTATTGAATTGTTTTGATAAATTAAATTGCAAGAATATTCATAGCCATATTTTAACCATGTGAGCTTTTTATCCGCAGTTCTATTGTTATGTTTCGATGCCTCTTAATTATATTATTTCATACAGATATGCGTGAGTTGGAGAGTTGTATATTTGAGGATTTTGTCACTAAGGAACTGAGGAGCAGATATTGATTCTTGGTAATTGTTCATTCATTGTAAAATGATCAACGCTCAAATATGGGTCTGTCCCTCCAGAGTCAGGTGATTACCCATGTTACTTTTAGCTCTATCAGCATAGGAACTCGGATTTCGTTCTTTGTTTAGGCGCATGAACTGTGTTAGGCACATGAATTTTTGTTGTGAGGCATTGAGAAGGTATCCTTAGCATGCATATTTATGTATTTTAGACTCATGCAGTGCCTTTTACGTACATGTTGGTTTATACACATTGTCTTTATGTGAGGATTTAAATATTGATATCTAATTCAATCTCTTTATCTGTAAAGCATGCCTAATATCCTAATGTACTCTCCCCCCCCCTTTATGCCTATTTGATGATACCATACTTTACTTCATACCTTATTTATGCTTTTACCTGATTATTGGAGTATTATTAAATGTCGATGTCACCTCCCTCACCACTACTTCTTTAAGTCTAGGCATGAGACTTGCCGAGTACCTTGATTTTTACTCATAGTACACTTCTGCATATTTTTTGTGCAAGTTTTGTGGAAGGTACGAGTGGTACCTATCCAACTAAGTAGGTGTATTTGTTAGAGACCCGTGGTGAGCTGCATTAATTGGTCAGATCCACAGCACATGGAATCCCCCTTACCTATTTTATCTATCTCTGCCCCTTTATTTCCTTTCCAAACAGATGTTATTATTCAGTTGAGACCAACTAATCTTGTTAAATGTTTATGACATAGTGATACTAGGTTTTTGGATGGTGTGAGATAATCGTGATCATATTTAGACCCTGTCTTATACTTAAGCATATCATAATTTTGATTTGAGGCTTATTCTGCTTTCTTATTTATAATTTAACTCAGTTAAATGCTTAAAATGGAGATAGAAATGGATGGGGTATGATGATGTGCATGGTGGTTTAAGTTTTGGAGATAGAAATGGAGGGGGTACTTCACTGCTGGATTTTGCATGAGAGTTTGATTTGGTGATAGCAAACTCAAATTTTTCGAAGAAGGTTGAATACTTGGTCACATTTTAGAGCTCGGTGGCCAGGACCCAGATTGACTATCTTCTCTGCAGGAGGCCCGATAAAGGTCTTTTCACGGATTGCAAGGCCATCCCGAGTAAGAACTTCACAACCCTTCATAGGCTCTGGTCATGGACCTTGAGATCACGAGGAAGAAGAGGAAGAGGGCGGTGTATGGCCAACCTAGGATCAAGTGGGGACCCCTTAAATGGAGACAAAGTGCAAAAGTTGGGGGTTAAGTTATTGACTATAGGAGCTTGGAGGAGTAGTGGGGATGCGAGCCTGATGTAGACCACGATAGCACAATGCATTAAGGAAAGAGAGGTTCTAGGGGTCTCGAAGGGTTACAATGGTGGTCGAAATAGAGACTTGTCGTAGAATGGAAAGGTCCAACGAAAGGTTAACACCAAGAGAGCAGCGTACTGAAGCTAGTGGAAAGCATTGACGAGTAGGAGAAGAGGTTGAATAGCGAGTGGTATAAGTTGGCTATGAAGGAGGCAAAATTAGCAGTTATGGCGGCTAAGACTGCAACATTTAGTCGTTTATATGAAGAACTTGAGGTAAAAGGTGGGGATCTGTTTAGACTAGCCAAGGTGAGAGAGAGAAAGGCACGTGATTTGGACTAAGTGAAGTGTATCAAGGACGAAGAAGGTTGAGTATTGTTGGATGAGGCGCATATCTGTCGGAAATGGCAGAGTTACTTCCATAGCCTCTTGAACATGGATAGGAATAGATACATTGTTTTTCATGATTTGGTATCCTACGAGAGTCGTTTTGACTTTGGGTACTGCAGGCAGATTAGAGTTTAAGAGTTTGTGGGGGCTCTGCATAAGATGAGCAGGGGAAGAACGACTGGGCCAGATGAAATCCCAACAGAGTTTTGGAAGAGTGTAGGCAGGGAAGGCTTGGAGTGGCTTACTAGGTTATTTAATGTTATTTTTAGGATGAAAAAGATGCTCAAATAGTGGAGATGGAGCACTATGGTTCCTTTATGTAAGAATAAGGTTGATATCAAAAATTGCAACAACTATCGGGGTATTAAGCTGCTTTGTCATACTATGAAGGTGTGGGAGAGGGTGGTGGAGCTAAAGGTAAGGAGAAGGGTGTCTATTTTTGAGACCAGATTGGGTTTACGCCAGGGCATTCAACTACTAAAGCCATTCACCTGGTTAGGAAATTTATGGAACAATATGAGGAGAGGAAGAGAGACTTGCATATGGTGCTCATCGATTTAGAAAAGGCTTACGATAAAGACCCGAGGGAAGTTTAGTGGATATGTTTGGAGGCTAGAAAGGTACATGTGACATATATTAGGATGATTAAAGACATGTATGAGGGAGAAAAGACATGTGTGAGGATTGTGGGAGGGTTCTCAGACCATTTCTCGGTCATGATGGAGTAGCATCAGGGGTCAGTACTCACCCCCTTTTTGCTTGCCTTAGCGATGGACGTACTGAACCGCCATATCCAAGGGGAGATTCCACGGTGCATGTTATTTGCAGACGACATTGTTTTGATTGACGAGATGTGAGACGCTGTTAGCACGAGGTTAGAAGTATGGAGAAAAACCTTGGAGTCTAAAAGTTTCAAGCTGAGCAGAACCAAGACAGAATACTTAGAGTGTAAGTTTAGTGTTTCTACTCAAGGAGTGGAAGGGGAGGCGAGGCTGGACTCATAAGTCATACCTAGTAGGAGAAGTTTTAAGTACCTTGGGTCTATTATATAGGGGGATGGGGAGATTGATGAAGATGTCACACATCGTATTGGGACGGGATAGATAAAGTGGAGACTTGCTTCTGGTGTTTTGTTTGACAAGTAGGTACCACTAAAACATAAATGTATATTTTATAGAGCAGTAGTCAGATCGGCTATGTCGTATGGGGAAGAGTGTTGGCCAGTCAAGAGCTCCCACGACAAGAAGATGAATGTAGCAGAGATGGGGATGTTAAGATGGATGTACGGGCACACCAGATTAGATATGATTAGGAATGAAGTTTTTCGGGACAAGGTGGGTGTGGCCCCTATTAAGGATAAGATGCGGGAAGCAAGGCTTAGATTGTTTGGACATATGAGAAGGAGAAGCACAGACACCCCGGTAAGGAGGTGTGAGAGGTTGACATTGGAGGGTCGTAGGAGAGGTAGAGGTAGGCCGAAGAAAAGTTGAGGTGATTAGGCATGATATGGCACAACTACATCTGACCAAGGACATGACCCGTGATAGAAAGGTGTGGAGGTCAAAGATTAGGATAGTAGGTTAGGTAGTCTAGATTATTCATACTAGTAGTGTTAGTACATACTCTCGCACTTGGTTGGTAGTATGCTTATTGCATTTTGATCATCTTACTATCTTATTATGTATGCTTCTTTTACATGGTGCACGAAGCTGATACAATCACGCTCCATAGTGAGCAAATAATATCTTGCTCGTAGAATCTTCTTCACCAATACATATCCGCTCATATGTGGCCCACAAACTCCGGCATGGACCTCTGTCATTACTGTCATGGCTTGACTGGCGTCTATACATCTCGACAATCCCAAATCTGGGTTCTTTTGTATAGCACTCCTCCACTGTGGAAAAACCCATTTGCCAATCGCCGAATGGCTCTCTTTTGATCTACGGTTGCCTGTTCCGGGTATATCCCCATTCGGAGGTATTCCTTGACATCATAAAACCATGGCTCGCCATCCATTTCTTCCTCTATCATGCTACAATAAGCATGCTGCTCGTGAACCTGAATATGCAATGGGTCAACATGAACCTTATCTGGGTGGTGCAACATTGATGCTAAGGTGGCCAATGCATCGGCAACCTCATTGTGAACTCTTGGAATGTGTCTGAACTCCACCGATCGAAATCGCTTGCTCAGATCGTGCAAGCACTGTCGATATGGTATAAGCTTCAAATCCCGTGTTTCCCATTCACCTTGAATTTGATGTACCAGGAGGTCCGAGTCCCCCAAGACCAAGACGTCCTGGACATCCATGTCTGCGGCTAACCGTAACCCTAAAATGCAGGCCTCATATTCAGCCATGTTGTTGGTACAATAGAAACGTAGTTGCGCCGTAACAGGATAGTGATGTCCTATTTCTGAAATGAGTACCGCTCCTATTCCAACTCCCATTGAATTTGCGGCACCATCAAAGAAAAGCTTCCATCCTGGTTCCTCAGTCGATTCTACCTCGTCTATATGCATCACTTCTTCATCGGGGAAATACGTTCTCAATGGCTCGTGCTCTTCATCAACAGGGTTCTCAGCTAAATGATCAGCCAACGCTTGGGCCTTCATGGCCGTCCTTGTCACATAGACGATGTAAAATTCTGTGAGTAATATCTGCCATTTCGCTAACCTCCCTGCGGGCATAGGCTTTTGGAAGATATACTTCAATGGATCCAAGCGTGAAATGAGATAAGTAGTATATGATGACAGATAATGTTTCAACTTTTGTGCCACCCATGTTAGGGCGCAGCATGTCTTCTCCAGTTGAGTGTACTTAACCTCATATACTATAAATTTCTTGCTGAGATAATAGATGGCTTGCTCCTTCCTCTCTGTACTATCGTGTTGCCCCAGTATGTAACCAAACGAATTCTCCAGTACCGTCAGATAGAGAATCAATGGTATTCCTGGTTCAGGTGGAACCAACACGGGTGGATTTGACAGATACCCCTTGATTTGGCCAAATGCTTCCTGACATTCCGTCGTCCATTCTACCGCAACGTCTTTCTTCAACAGCCGAAATATGGGCTCACAGGTCGCCTTAAGTTGAGCAATGAACCTGCTGATATAATTTAATCTTCCCAACAGACTCATCACCTACGTTTTATTCTTCGCGGGTGGCAAATCTTGGATGAATTTGATCTTTGATGGGTCCAAATCAATACCTCATCGGCTGACGATGAATCCTAGTAGCTTTCCTGACGGAACCCCAGAGGCACATTTGGCCGGGTTGAGCTTAATATCATACCTTCGAAGTCTTTGGAAGAACTTCCTTAGGTCTGCTACATGGTCTTCTTGATGCCTGGATTTTATGATCACCTCATCCACGCACACTTCAATCTCTTTGTGTATCATGTCCTGAAACACAGTAGTCATTGCTCTCATATACGTTGCCGCAGCATTGTTCAAGCCGAACGGCATTACCCGGTAGCAGTAAGTTCCCCATGGCGTAATGAAAGCCGTCTTTTCTGCATCTTCTTCATCCATTGATATCTGATGATATCCTGCGTAGCAGTACACAAAGGATCTGATCTCGCGCCCGGCGCAATTATCGATCAAGATATGGATGTTGGGCAATGGAAAATTATCCTTAGGGCTCGCCTTGTTGAGATTGCGGTAGTCAACACATACCCTAATCTTCCCATCTTTCTTCGGCACTGGCACCACATTGACCAACCAATCGGGATATCGAGTGACGCGAATAACTTTTGCCTGTAGCTGCTTGGTCACTTCTTCTTTGATCTTCACACTCATATCTATCTTAAATTTCCTCAGTTTTTGCTTGACAGGAGGGCATGCCGGGTCAATGGGCAATTTGTGAACCACTAGACCGGTGTTTAATCCCGGCATGTCATCATATGACCATGCAAAAACATCTTTGAACTCAATGAGGGTTTTGATTTTGGTTTCCCTGACATCGTCTGCATCCCCTAAATTGACAGCTTCAGTGTCATTTAGATTAGGCTTTGGTTT
>MU780915.1:341024-367507 GCA_026770625.1 Nicotiana glauca
TAAAGCTTGTTGTAATCCTTGTTATGTAAACCAAGCAAATTTTGTTATAAGAAATCTCGAAATTTTGTCACAACTCTGTTTGGCCCGAACTACGCAAGGTCTGATTCATGCGGGGACATGATACGTAGGCAATCCATATAAGATTCGACCACTACTAAAAAGAAAGAAAAAAAAAAAAAAAGAAAAAAGAAATATATATATATATATATATATATATATATATATATATATATATATATATATATAAAAGTGAAAAGAAAAATTGTAACAATAGGGAAAATCGGGTGAACTATGTTTGACCTGATTCCTCTTAAGGATACGTAGGCAGCTTCACAGCTCGGTCATAGTGAAACAAAGTCAAAAGATCCCCAAGCAGGAAACCGGTACAGAAGTTGTGTTTGTAATAAGAAATTTGATAACAAAAGTTGTAATTCTAACCCGCTGAATTTGGTTTCAGCTTTGATACCCTTTTCTTTCCAACCATATCCGAAAACCCGTATTGATGTCCAAAGAAAGACCTCCTGATCAGTCTTCGAGAGGTGCCAAGTCAAGCAAGTAAATATGATTCATACCGGGGACAATACCCCGATTTATGAAATAAAAATAAAAAAATGAGAGAGTCTTATTGGTGATTACCCGCAAGGGCACTGTAAGGCGACAAAGGATGAGAGAAATGAGAGACTCTTAATAGTGAAAACCCTCAAAAGTCACTATATGGCGATGAAAGCTGGGAGAAATCCAAAATGAGAGTCTTATGGGTAAAAACCTTCACAGGCACCATAAGGCGGCGAGGAATAGAGAAAGGGGAAAATGAGATAAGGCTGACGGCAGAGATCCGTTGAGGCATCAAGCGGAACAAAGATGGTGATTCAGCAAAAAAAATGGGTTGTGGAAATCTTGAAGCGCGAAGCAAGACAATTGGAAATTGATTGAATTGAATTGGCTGGGTTGATTAATCCAAAATGCACAACATGGTCATTGGGATCGGTTATCCCATTCAGATAAGTCTTTTTCTTCCCTCAAACGGTATTCTAAAGGAAGATTTTCTCTTTTATTTTTGTCTTTGGAAATCATCACATTTCTTTTCTTTTGGCTAAGGCTTTTTTAATGATAATTTTATTCTAACAAATAAGAAGGAATTTCAAAGCTTACTACCCGTTTCCAATATGGTGCAAAGCAAAATGCGGCTAGCACAGGCCGACGATAATGTGATGGGACATAAAATGCGTCATTGGAAATCCAAATGATGGAATGGTCAAAGATTCCATGAAAGGAATGGGATCAGATAAGAAAGACTAGAATTAGAAAGCAACAGTTGGGAAGTTTGTGGATAAGGAGTAGTCCGAGAGTCGGAAATTCTCGACCAAGGTCAAGAAAGTCGGACAAAACCAAGTATGGAAAGGAGAGAAGGGAAAACCATCCCCAGCAGGAGTATCACAACCAATCACCACACCCTAGACTAACCATATTTTTCTGTGTTTTGAAATTGGGGCATGAAATGTTGTTGATGGCAGAGAAAATTTTTCGCGAAGGAAGAGCAAGTATCCAACAGCCACCAAACCAGGGTTGAAAATTTTCTTTGTTTTATCTATTTTTGTTGAAATTAGGTGCCCACTTGGAGAACAAGGGAATACAATTCCAAGTTTTGGTAATCAGGCGCCCACCTAGAGAGCAAGGGAATGCAATTCAAGTTTTTGGAAACCAGGCACCCACCTGGAGTATAAGGGAGTATAATTCAAGTTTTACATTTCACATTCTTAATGATATCTATTGATAAGATTCACATAACACTCACAGATGCAGTCAACTATCAAACTGGGGCAAAAAATTCCTTTTGTTTTGTTTGTTTTTGAAGTCAGGCGTCTGCCTGGAGAACAAGGAACAATAGTTATAGATAGTTGAAGTCATGCGTCCACCTGGAGAACAAGGAACAATAGTTGAAAATAGTTGAAATCAGGCGTCCATCTAGAGAACAAGGAACAATAGTTAAAGATAGTTGAAGTCAGGCGTCCATCTGGAGAATAAGGAACAATAGTTGAAAATAGTTGAAGTCAAGCGTCCACCTAGAGAACAAGGAACAATAGTTAAAGATAGTTGAAGTCAGGTGTTATTGAAGATAGTTGAAGTCAGGCGTCCACCTAGAGAACTAGGAACAATAGTTAAAGATAGTTGAAGTTAGGCGTCCACCTGGAGAACAAGGAACAATAGTTGAAGATAGTTGAAGTCAGGCGTTCACCTGGAGAACAAGGAACAATAGTTAAAGATAGTTGAAGTCAGGCGTCTACCTGGAGAACAAGGAACAATAGTGAAAGATAGTTGAAGTCAGGAGTCCACGTGGAGAACAAGGAACAATAGTGAAAGATAGTTGAAGTCAGGCGTCTACCTGGAGAACAAGGAACAATAGTTAAATATAGTTGAAGTCAGGCGTCCACCTGGAGAACAAGGAACAATAGTTGAAGATAGTTGAAGTCAGGCATCCACCGGGAGAACAAGGAACAATAGTCGAAGTTAGGCGTCCACCTAGAGAACAAGGAACAATAGTTAAAGATAGTTGAAGTCAGGAGTCTACCTGGAGAACAACAAACAATAGTTGAAGATAGTTGAAGTCAGGCGTCCACCTAGAGAACAAGGAACAATAGTTGAAGATAGTTAAAGTCAGGCGTCCACTTGGAGAACAAGGAACAATAGTTGAAGATAGTTGAAGTCAGGCATCCACCTAGAGAACAAGGAACAATAGTCGTAAATTTTGAAGTCATGCATCCACCTGGAAAACCAAGGGAAGGCAGCAATGGTCAGAAGAAGACAATTCAAGTTTTGAAAGGAAAAAAATTTGAGTTCAACAATCAGGCATCCACCTGAGGAAAAGAGAAGACTACAATTCGAGTCGGCAACAAAGGAACTTCGAAGGAAATACAAATCAACAAGTCAAACAAGTAGCAGAAACTACAAGATCAAGCTTGAGAAGTATAGAATAGATCTTTGTAATGCATAGATCATAGTTTAGTCTACCTTCTTTTTTGTCATGGTGTAATAAGGAGGTCAGTAAGAAGTTAGCAGTAGCAGTGACAACAGTAACGGTAGATCACAGCTTCATTGAAGTCCCAGCTACCAAAACTTCCCGAACTACATTGACCTGATTCCTTTTTAGCCAAGGATATGTAGGAAACCTTTGAAATAGAGGTTCGGTCAAACCTTTCAAAAAATGCTTCACACAGAGTATTCAAATAGGAAAAAATTGCTCGTATCCGCTCACTTTTTCTTTACACGAAAACTCTTTGAGTTTACAAGCAAAAAGGGGCAGTTGTGAGTACGTGATTTTTACCTTACACAAATCATTTCTAAAAATTCAAAATATAACAATCTTTCCTTTTGTGTGCAATTTTGTTAATTTTCATGATATCTTCAAATATTGTTTGCATTTGTGTGTGCACGTTTATTTGTGTAAATTAATTGAAAATATAAAATTAAATTTGCATTTAGGATTTAATTTTATAATTAGGATTGATTAAGTAAGTGGCTGTTTTACAAAAATAAAGAAAAATCAATAATAATAATAATAATAATAATATTAATAATAATAAAAATAATAATAATAATAATAATAATAATAATAATAATAACTTACTTTGCATTTTTAAGTGTTTAATGTCAACTTGTGTAATTTTCTTTTAAAATTTAGTATTTAGCTATTTTGTGATAATTACCATTTAAATCAATTAGTATTTTAGGACAATTTGGTCAAATATCAATCTAGGTTTGTAGTTTATTTTAATTAGAATTGTAGAAAATAAAAATATAAGGAAAATAATTAAGAGGAAATCACTTTAGGCCCAAAATAAATTTAATTTTAGAAAGGCCCAAACCAACATACCGAGTCTGTCACCGGCTAAACTAAACAACACCGTTTGGGAAATGAAAATCGGGATTGTTGATCTCATTTGATCGAATGGTCCCAAGCTTCACCCGTTACCCGACCCACCTTGTACCCGATCCGGTCCAGCCCTACCCCATAACCAAATGACCCCGTGTTAATTAAATAATCGATCGGGGCCGTTCGATTCCCTTCATCCAACGGTCCCAATTAAAAGGCTAATTATAATATACCAATCCTCTCCCCCTTAACCTGAGCCCCTAGTTTCTTTCCTCTCCCTCACCTCTCAGAAACACCACGTAACGCCGTCATGCACCGCCGTCGGAATTCCCCTCACTGTGGCAGCCGACATCCAATCTCCGTAAAATTCACATCACAGCGTCCCCTCAACCTCCCCATCACAACCCCTCAAACCATTTCCCTAAAATACCACCAGGGCTCTTCGAATCATAATTCGAAGAAACGAACCCTAGCAGCTGTCGGTATCCAACCACACTGAAATTAACACCAAAGGACCTCCTTGCCTTCCTTATACCGAATCCCTAGTTAGTTTTCTTCGGATCATCGTAGAATTTCTCAAATTTTAGATCGAGTAATGAAAAATCCGTTTAGCCAGGCTTCATGAGATTTCAAGTTTGAGACTGACTTTACTCATGTGTTTTCAGTCGAGAACACATGGCTAAATTCTATATCGGCTCGAAAATAGGGGATTCGTTGGAGATTTTAATTTGAGTCTTGGTTTGATTCGGGTAAGTTTACCCTCTTTCGATTTTGTTCATTTGTTCTTTCTCAATTTTATTCGTTTATTCTGTTCCTCTTCTTCTTCTGTTATAATTCTTCGAATTGCATGAATTTCATCTGAACTTTGTTAGAAATTTTGAACCTGGCCAGTAATCTAGGGTCCGGTTTGGTCAGTTTGAAATGTTTGATTATTTGTATTGTTACTCAATTTTCTAGTGAATTGTATTAGTAAATACTGAGTGGTTGGTTATGTTGTCCAGACTCCATAAGAATGCATAAAATTCAATTAGTGGATATAGGGTAATTGCGGCTCGTTATTTAGTATTAGAAATCAGTCATTTAGGTTGCTCGTACAATTTTGAAAATTATTTGAATGTTGTTTCATTTTGCCCTCCATGTTAGCTAGGATTAGTTTATATTACCAACTGATTGACACTATTAAAAAAATATTAAGTCAGTAGGTTTAATTAATAAAATGAGGGTCAGTGGTACAAGTACACCTTGTTCAGTGCTTCTAATAGTTGGAAAGTAAGGTAACATGGGGGGGGAGCAATTAAAAAGCTAAAACTCACAAGTGTAAAGAAGGAAAAGGGGATGAAAAGGGTTAAGGTTTTAGGTATAAACAAAGATTCAGACCCTAAGAGAGATAGACAGAAATACGGAGAGGAATTGAGAGGAAAAAGAGACAGAGATTTTAATTGAGAGAATTGAGAAAAAAGGTTTCTGATATACACTCTGATATACACTCATATACACAAAAATATAGGAGATTTCAGACCCTAAGGGAGATCAATAGAAACCGAGAGTGAGTCTGAAATTGAGACAGATAGATCTTTTGATAGAAAGATACTATTTGGTTAAAATTCTTCTTCTAATTCATGAAGTTTTCAACTTCTGAATCAAATTGTGATTCACTTGGATCTTTAAAAGGAATGGATATTGTTTTTTTTTTTGGAAATTTTGGGTCTAGAAGTATTGAAACTACTGTTTCATTAGGTTTTTGAATCAATTTCCTGGTTTCCTTTCATTAAGTCTGGGGCTGTGTGT
The DNA here is from genome assembly GCA_026770625.1 of Nicotiana glauca. Classification (NCBI taxonomy): domain Eukaryota; kingdom Viridiplantae; phylum Streptophyta; class Magnoliopsida; order Solanales; family Solanaceae; genus Nicotiana; species Nicotiana glauca. The sequence continues at coordinate 346,684 of MU780915.1, forward strand.
TTGCTACTACTGACACATTGCTGATCTATTGTGCTGTTGGATACTGCCTCCTCACTTCTTTTTATTTTCGAATTCCAGGTACATATTCTTGGGCTCTATTGTTTGTAAACTCATATTTGAAGCTTGAAATGAAATGAATGGGATTCAAAGCATAATCCCAACTAGTTTTGTATTTCTACTGTCTAATATTATAGCCTAATTAATTTTACTTTTTGTAGCTGGTTTTGATGTTATTTAGGGATTGTTTGTACTGTACAAGTGTAAATAATAAAGTGTGTTTGATATTGCTATAGTAGAGAGGTTTAGTTAAATTATAGAGGTTGAATTTGTATCTAGGTTATACTGGAATAACAGTGAGGAGATGATTGCCTTCATGTTAATTAGGATCATGATATATTTGGACTATGATTTATGTTTCAGTTGGCAAAGATAGACATGCCATTAGTTCACTGTATAAAGCTCTATTCATGAGAATTTTATTTAAGATTTAAGGCTTCTAGTTTGATTTGGAAGTATTGCCTATAGTTATGCCATTGAAATAAGGCTGTCGAGTTTCTTTATAAGCCTGTATTACTTTCATTGTTAAAATTCCATTAACTGCCTATTGATAAGTAAAGAACGATCATGTGCGTTAATCTTATTGTTGGCCTTTGAATTATTTTACAACTTCAAATCTTGTTCATATTTTTTGAGGGTTTGATGTTGATCCTTTTGCCCATTAGCAGCCAGGCCTTGAATTTGGGCTCAATCACGAGGCCCAATTTTGAAAGTTCTTCGAATGAAGTCCAGGCCTTTTCTTTGTTAGACCATTAGTTTGTTGGTATTACTTTAAATATTCTCATATAATGAATTAGTTTTCCCTCATATAATCCATCCTAGGTAGTCGAAATAGAACCTTTAATTACATCTAGTGTCAGTAAATTAGACCATCAACTAGGTTGAAGATGAGCAGTATTAGATGATACAAATAATTTAAGGCCCTTCATAATCTTAGTTTGAATGCCCTTTTAAAATAAAATCGAGGTGTGCCACGCCAAATAAAAAATGACAACTCCGTGGTCCTCATTTTAATTAAATTTCAAATCAACCTTAGAATTCAAGGCATGCTATTTGGCAAATTCCATGTCCCTCGCAATGTTGAGACGCATAGTTGCTTTAGACACGTATTTTAATAATATTACTTTCTTAAATTCGGGTGCACATTTCATGTGACCCAAATCCAAATTCCAAAACGTTGAATAAGATGTGTTCCGGATTGCGGGTGCATTTCATGTGACGAGATCCAATGACACATTTGAAAAGATGTTCAATATTCTTTTAAAAATTAATTAAAAGTGGTAAATAAGTACAAATGCATATAGGTCAAAACATGTTGTAAATCAGATAAGTAGGCCAAATATAACAGTTAAGCAACCGTGATAGAACCACGGAACTCAGGAATGCCTAACACCTTCTCCCGGGTTAACAAGAATTCTTTACCCGGATTTTCGGTTCGCAGACTGTAATACATAGTCAATCCTTTTCCTCGATTCGGGATTTTAAACCGGTGACTTGGGATACCATAAATCTCCCAAGTGAAGATTCTGAATCTCAATAAACGAATCTTGTTTCGATTGTCTTTTAATTAGAAAAACTCCCCTTATTATACCATTCCCCGGGTGTAGGTAAAAAGAAGGTGTGGCACTCACTACCTGTCTCCATATCCATATGGAGACGAATCGGCTGAATCAAACCATCAATAAACCTCTTCACCCTCTCTCTCTCGCTGGGAAGTATGGCAAAAGCATGGCAAGCTAGATCAATAAACTTGGTCTCATACTGAATGACCGTCATAGAACCCTGCTGGAGGCGCTCAAACTACCTCCGATAAGCATCCCTCTGATTAACAGGGAGAAACTTCTCTAGAAACAACTCTGAACTCCGATCCCAAGTCAAAGATGGCGACCCTGCTGGTCTAGCTAAACAGAAATCCCTCCACTAAGTCTTGGTGGATCCAGATAGACGAAATGTAGTAAAATCAACTCCATTGGACTCAACAATGCCCATGTTCCGAAGAACGTCGTGGCAGCTATATAAGAATTCCCGGGGTTCCTAAAAAAAAAATACCGCTGAATGTAGTGGTGAAGGGCTTGGTGAACCTGTCCATCCTCCACAATGCATCTGCGGACATAGACGTACCATCGCCGGTCTGAGAAACTACCCCCGGCTGAACTGCCATATCTAGCTGAGCCACTAGGACCTGACCCTAGCTACCTACTCCGGAGTACGTGTAGCAGGAGTCTGGGATCCTTCTCCAGCCTGAGAAGTGGTTGGTAAGAAATCATGTCCAAGTGACACTCTCCATGAGGCCCACCAACCGGACCAAAGAGTCCTGAAGAATAGGGGTAGCAATAAACGCCTCTAGGACCTGAGCTAGGCCCACCGGAACCGTTGCGGCTGGGGCCGTAACCTCCTCGTAAGAGTCAACTGTGGCTCCACCACTGGTGTTGCTGCTCGGGGCGGAGCTCTTCCCCTACCTTGGCCTCTCATACGTCCTCGTCCTCTACCCCTAGTGGGAGCTACCTGGAGCTCGAACTGCTGATCAGAAGATGAGGAAGCGCGTGTTCACCCCATCTGCAAAAGAACAAAGTAGAAGTTTGATTAGCACTGAGAAACCAAATCCCACGATAAGAAAGAACAAATGTGATATTTTTCCTAATTCAGTAGTGTCACACCGACTTTTTCACTACTACACCCCGTGAAGTGTATAATAAAGGGAGTTTTTCCAATTAAAGGACAATCGAAACGGGATTTAGTTATTTAATTCAGAGTCTCCACTTGGTATAGTTTATTTGGTATCCCATGTCACCGGTTAGAATCCCGAATCGAGGAATAGACTGACTTTGTTTAATAACTCGCGAACCAGAAATCCGAGTAAGGAATTATGTTAACTCGGGAGAAGGTGTTAGGCATTCCCGAGTTCCGTGGTTCTAGCACAGTCGCTCAACTGTTATATTTGGCTTAAATTATCTGATTTTTAACAATTATGAACCTGTGTACAAATTTTAACTTTAACCGCTTTTATTATTATTTTTAACGAGAATTGCAACATCGTGAAAATGTGTCTCAAACCACGTCACATAAATGCACCTGTTGTTGTTAACACATTCCGACTTCGTTGAGATTTGGATTTGGGTCACATAAATGTGTACCTAAATTTAAGAAGGTAAATTATTAGAAGCGCGCCTAAAGAGACTAACGCATTATTATCTTTTGGGAGGGCCATAAAATTTGCTAAACGGCCCATTCCGAATTCTAAGTATGTTAACACAAGCATTTATTGAAGGCCCCGCAATTTTGCATTTTTTATTTGGCGAGGCTCGTCTCATTTATTAATTATAGTCCAACCCTAAAGCAATCTACAATTTCTATTTAATTTGTCTCTAAAAATAAAAGGAAAAATCCCTAATTAATTACCATTGATAAAGGTCAAATCCTTATGATTCATCCTCAAACGATTCAGGCCCAATAGCTTATGCAGTAAATAAATGAGACACGCTTAGCAATTTTTTCAAAAATAAAACATAAAGGATCCAACACTTTGGGCCTACCATTGGAGAAATAGGCCTAAGTGACATTGTTCATGGTCAGTTGCAGTTGGAAAAACAAGGCGAGCCATGGCAGAAGCATAACGGCACACCTAAATGCAAATCCAAATGGCCCAATCGATCCCCCAACGCTGATTACCTATTTTTGTGGGATTATATTGTTCTTTATCTCAGATCTAAAAAATCCTTTCTGTATCTACTTATTTTTTACCCTATATATTTTCTGCTAAATAGCTCCCAAGTTTCATTAAAGGTGACAACCAAATTGGAACCAGGAATTCGATTTTTTGCAATAGTAATAACAGCTTGATTATTATTTCAGTTAAAACAAACCACCTATTTTGAGACTAATTCAGATTAACATTGTTAGACTAATACTTAGGTATTCCTCATTTAAGAACTGGACTATTGAAATTAACATGCAGAACATGAGCCAATTTTACAATTACTTAAAAGCAATTAAACTACATTACCTTACGCTATACTATACTAATAATCAATTAGACCAAATTAAAGTTGTTAACTACAAAGTTCATATACTCATAAAAATAAACTGAGTTAACAGTCCATAGTCCCACGATCCAAGATAACTCAATTAAATACAACATTTAACTACTGGAATGAAATCGAGACACGCTAAATTAGACAGATGCATGCGAGATAAAGCAAGGAAGAAAACTGCATTGCATTTCGATTTCCCTTCCAATCAGACTACATTTAGCTTGACATTTCATACATCATTCAAAGTTGTGATGAGTACCTGGAAATGTTTACAATGGGAGAAAAGGAAGATCAGCAGCAGCAATATAATAGCCACACAGCAGCAGTAATGGAACAACTTAGAAGAAACCAACAGCACATCAATGGAAAAGTCTCAAAAAACAACCAACACAGCACCCAAATGGACAGAAATGAAGCCCAGTAATCCAACAGAATCACAGCACCCGATAACTGACCTCAAAACAACTCAGTTGCCACAAAAATCAATCAAATGGTAACTCTGAACTTCAGCAACCAAGGATTCAACTTGAAAACCAACAAATCATGCATAACAACTATCAGAATTCACAATCTATTCAATGTAACAGTGTTCTTCCCAATGGAACAATAACTTCTCTCAAAAAACTAAAAAATGACCTAAAGTACTGAAGATGCTCTCTTTTCTAGCTCTCTTCAGGTCTCCACCCAGACCTTTAACCTGGGTAAATCTCCTCTCATTTATACCCCCCAAAACAAACCCCTTTGATAGCCCTTTTTAACCCTTAGCCTTATTAAGAAAAGTATTCCCCATCATATTCCCTGACAGCCCATTACTAGATGTCTAATTTCATTGTTTAAATTCAAAGTTATGGGTATCACATTTTTTAATCACTTCCCCTTAAACCTCCCCATGTATTTATGTCTTGTTTCCCACTATTATAAAACAAATGTATTAGTTTAATGGTACCTTAGTACCTTAGTGTCAGACCACTTAAACTAACCATTTCTTCAAGTTTTGACACCCCAAATTACCCCTGTGATTCACTGAAATTGCCAGCCTAACCTAACCCCTTTAAACTTATACCAAACTCCCATCAGCTATGACAAATTCATCTAAATGAGAGATCCTAACAATTGTCTGAATGTAATCCTAAGTAATTATTGGGACATTAAGGCTGGATTTAAACCCATGTCAAATTCATCTCGAACCCCAAACAGGACATTGTGATTCCTCATCAATCTCACACAATAGCTTAAACTTGAACTGAGATTAAATCAAACAGAACCAAAACAAAAACCAAGGATTCAATGATTCAGAACACACTTATAGTAAACTACTAAGGTCAAAATTTTAAAACCACGATTGACACTGATACAGGGAATGAACTAACACAATTCTAAATTAAAACAATACAAAAATGTTGGAACATTGAAAGTATATTGACGATGAGCCCTAAAGCTAATGATCTAAGGATCAGCACATAAAACACTCGACATCAAACCACTTGACGAGAACTACCAAACTTCAAACAAAAATGAACATAAATTAACCACGATACAACCGAGGAACTGGGTTCGAATTTAAACTAAGTTTCATCAGAACATAAACACAGTCAGATAAAGAAGAAAAGAAGTAGAAGGCGACAATCATAAGTAAAAGAATAGAACACTTAGCTTAATTAAGCTCGAACACCAATTGGTAGCTTTAATTTAGCCTCGAGACGGTGTAAATCGTCTGTTCTTTGTGAAGAATAGAGGAAGTGCACCATCTCGAGATTGATTAGTCTTGGGGCGCCCACGGACTTGAGATGATGCCTTGGAGGTTATTGGGGCTGGTTCAAGGCAGCGCCGCCAAAGGGGAATCATGTGGCGGTGCTAGGGTTCTTGGTCTCGATTAATTATTCGATAGTTTCTGGGGTGATTCTAGGGGAACCAATGGCGGTTTAGGGATGAGGGAGGTTAGGTGGTCATATGGTGTAAGTTTGGGGTTAATTGGACAGGCTAGTGTTTTTGACTGATTCTTCGATTGAAGATTCGAAGGACTCAGGAAGATTCAAAGAAATGGAGTGGGGATTCGGAATGGGAAGGTCAGGACGGACCTAGGGTGTAAAATTATGGTGGTTTGGGCCACCGAAACCGCCGTGAAGCTATTTCCGGTGGGCAGAGCACGGTGGTAAGGGGTAGTGGATTCGTTTGGTCTCTGAGGTTTGGAAAAGAAGAGGTGAAGGGGGTATGGCTTGGGGGGATGGGTATGGTTTGCAATATATATACCTCGAAGCATATTTGATCCTGGCCATTGGATCAATTAAGATCAATGGCCCGATCACTTCACTAATGAGAAATGATGTCGTTTGGGGTGATAACGAGGTCGACCGGGTGTAAGGGACGGGTCAGGTTATGCAACGGGTGAGGCTCAGTCTTTGGGGACCGTTGGATCACGTGAGATCAACGGTCCAGATTGAGCGTGTCAGAAACGACGCCGTTTGCGCGGTCGTTTTGCCAGATCAGCTGGACCGGGTACAGGGGTGTTGAATTGGGCTGGTTTGGTATGCTTTGGGCTTGGTTGATTAAAAATTTAAAAGATGGCCAAATCCGAATTCCTCTCCATTTTTTCATTTTGTTTCTTTTTCTTATTTTTCTTTTTTTTTATTTCCTAATTTCAAAATAAAAAATCATAGATTAAATTATAAAACTAAAATTATCTTAAATATACTAATTAAATCTAATAATAATTATCACACATAATTAAATAAAAAGAAAAATCACACAATTGGACATTAAATGCTAAAAATGCAAAGTACATTATTTTTGTGATTTTTCATTCTTGTAAAATAAACTTAATTACTCATAATTCCAGAATTAAATCCTAAATGTAAATGCAACATATTTTTGTATTTTTTATTAATTTAACAAATAAACATGCAAGGGCAAATGCAAATAATGACAGAAAATTCCACGAAAATTTCATAAAATTGCACACAATAAAACAAAAAAAGTGTTCTGATTTTGTGGGAGCAGTTCATGTGAGGCAAAAATCACGTGCTCACAACTGCCCCTCTTTGCCCTTAAATATGAAGAGTTTTCGTGCAAAGACAAAGTGAGCAGATATGAGCGTATTTTGCCCGTTTGAACACTCCGTGCGAAGCATTTTTTTGAAAAATTTTGACTGAACCTTTGCTTCAAAAGTCTCCTACATATCCTTGGCTAAAAAGGAATCAGGTCAATATAGTTTGGGAAGTTTTGGTAGCTGGGACTACCATGAGGTTGTGTTTACTGTCGTTGTTGTTGCTACTGCTTACTGTCCTCCTTATTACACCGTGCTGAAAGAAAATAAGAAGCTAGACGAAACTATAGTCTACGTATTACAAACTCTTATCTGGATCTTCCAACTTCCTCTTGTGTCTCTTGTTGTCTTATGTTTCCTCTGATGTTTCTCTATCTCTAACTTGACTTGTAATCCTCCCTTCTTCATGTGGATGTCTGATTGCCAAACTCGACCTGCTTCTTTCCTTTTTGTGAGATGCGAATTGTTTTTCCTTCGAAACTTGAGCTATCTTCTTTTGACCATTGTTGCCTTCCCTCTGACTTCTGAGCTTGAACTAATTCCTCTGCTATTTGTGTTATAACCCTCTGCTCTTCGAGCAAGTTACTGACTTCTGACTTAAAAAGGTACGCCTCCATTCTACAAGCGGGCTCCTGACTTCGACACCTTAAAACGATATCACCTCCGTTCTTTGGGCAGGCTCCCGACATCAACAACTTAAAATGGTAATGCCTCCGTTCTTCGGGCGGGCTCCCGACTTCAACAACTTGAAAAGATAACACCTTTGTTCTTCGGGCAGGCTCCCAACTTCAACAACTTAAAATGGTAACACCTCCATTCTTCGGGCGGGCTCCCGACTTCAACAACTTAAAAAGATAACGCCTTCATTCTTCAGGCGGGCTCCTGGCTTCAACAACTTAAAATGGTAACGCCTCCGTTCTTTGGGCGGGCTCCCGACTTCAACAACTTAAAATGTTAATGGCTCCATTCTTCGGACGGGCTCCCGACTTCAACAACTTAAAATGGTAACGCCTCCGTTCTTCGGGCAGGCTCCTGATTCAACAACTTAAAATGGTAACGCCTCCGTTTTTCAAGCGGGCTCCTGACTTCAACTACACTATGTTATATTGACATTGTTCTCCCTCCTCTCCTGAGCCATTATCCTCCTAACTTGAATTATCTTCCTTCAGAACTGCTTCTACTAAAACTTGTGTTATCTTGCTCTCCCTCAAACTTGAATTGATTTCCTTGTTCTTCAAATGGGTACCCGTTTTCAAGAAATTTTCAAAATGAAAGAAAATTTTCTGCCCCAGTTGATAATCTTCCTTACAGCATGTCTTTCCTTCATCAATAACATTTCTTTCCCCTGTTTTATTCAAAGAAAATTCGTTAGTTTAAAATGTGGTGAGCGGTCGTGATACTCCTGCTAGGAATGGTTTTCTCCTTTCTCTTTTCCATGCTCTGCGTTGTCCGACCATCTCGAAACTTGGCCGATAACTTCCGACCTTCTTGACGATTCCTTAATTACAAACTTCTCAACTATTGTTTTCCACTTTCACTACATACTTTCCACGAATTCTTATACAAATCCATCATTTGATCCTCCAACAACGTCTTTTACGTCCCATCACATTATCTTCGGTCTGTCCTATGCATATTTTGCCGTGCACCATGTTGGAAATTGGTAGTAAGCTCTGAAAATCCTTCTTAAAATAAAGTACTTATTGAAAAATCTTAACCAAAAGAAATGAAAAATGATGACTCCAAAAGAAAAAATCTTTCTGAACGATTGTTTGAGGAGAAGAAAAAGAAAAGAACTTATCTGGATGGTATAACTGATCCCAATGATCATGTCGTGCATTTCGGAATAATCAACCGAGTCTATTGTATCAATCAACTTTCTGACGACCTTGCTTTGCATTTCAAAAGTACTGCCGCCCAACTCTTTTGCTGAATCAACATTTTTGTTCTGGTTGATGGCTCGATGGTTCCTTTCCGTCAATCTTATCTCGTTTGTCCCATCTTTAACTTCTTGTTGCCTCATAGTGCCCTTCGAGGGATTTTCACCAATAAGACTCTCTCATTTCTCTCAACTCTCGTCGCCTTACGGTGCCTGTGATGGTTTTTACCGATAAGACTCTCTCATTATTTCTCTCAACTTACGTCATCTTATGGTGCCTGTGAAGGTTTTCACCGATAAGACTCTCTCATTATTTCTTTTCTGCTGGGGATCAAAGTGCTATTTTCCTTGCTTCCATTTGCCTGACTCGGCATTTCTCGGAGACTGATCGGGAGGTCTTCCTTTGGACATCAATATGAATTTTATGTGTGGCTAAAAGAAAAGGGTATCAAAAGTTCAAAATAATTTCGGTGGGTAAAACATTACAACTCTTGGAATCTAATTTCTTTCCCACAATTACAGACACAACTTCTGCCCCAGTTTTCTTGCTTGGGGATCTTTTGATTTTTGTTACACTATGACCGAGCCATGAAGTTTCCTACGTATCCTCTTTGAGGAATCAGGTCAAACGTAGTTCACCTAATTCCTTTATTTTCTTGTGACTTTTCTTTTGTTTTGTTATTATTTTTTTTCTTGTAACGACCCGATCGGTCATTTTGAGTGCTAGCACTCTGTTAAGCAGTCGGAGGCCATGAACAGCTTCATTTCAGGTATAATGACCTGTATGCGTGGTCGGAATTTAATTTTGGGGAGTTCGGAGGTTATTTGGGAAGAGAATCCTCATTGAGAAGCTTAAAGTTGAATGAATAAAGTAGGATTGGAATTTTGAGTAAACGACCTCGGAATCGGGATCAGAAGGTTCCAGCAGGTTCGTATGATAATTTCGGACTTGGGCATATGCCCGGTTCGGGTTTTGGATAACCCAAGAGCATTTTGGCGCCTATTATGGAAGTTAGCATTTTTGAAAAAAATACTTAAGTTTTGGTGCATTTCAGTGTTATCGATATTCGTTTGGGATTCCGAGAATGTGAGTAGCTCCGTATGGTGATTCTGGAGTTGGGAGCGCGATCGGATGTAAATTTGGAGATCCGTAGACCATTTTGAAGCCATTTGGCTAAAGATAGAGAGTTGAAGGTTTTTGGAGAGTTTGACCGGGGGGTTGACTTTTTGATATTGGGGCCGGAATCGAATTCCGAAAGTTGAAGTAGGTCCGTAATGTCAAATATGACTTGCGTGCAAAATTTGAGGTCAATTGGCCGTGATTTGATAGGTTTAAACATCCGAAATAGAAGTTGAAAAGTTCAAAGTTCATAAAGCTTGAATTGAGGTGTAATTCGTGATTTTGGTGTTGTTTGATATGATTTGAGGCCTCGAGCAGGTCCATAATGTGTTTTGGGATTGCTTGGTATGATTGGTTGGGGCCCGAGGGCCTCAGGTGGATTCCGGGTGGTTAACGAATCGAAATTTAGAAATTTGGAAGGCTGAGTGTGCTGCTTCTGTCATAACCGCATCTGCGGTTCCTGGACCACAGAAGCGGGACCGTAGATACGGTCTGAGGCCCGCAGGAACGGAAAGGTAGGGCAAGAGGAAGAGCCACAAAAGCGGCGCATATTTCGTCGAAGCGGAAAGGGGGTCAGGCCCAAGTGGCCGCAGAAGCGGCTTTTTAACCGCTTAAGCGAAACCGATGATGCGGTTGAGCTTCCGCTAAAGCGAAGATGGGCTGAAGCCAGGGACCGCAAAAGCGGATCATTTTCTGCTGAAGCGGGTTTCGCAGAAGCGGAAATCCCTGGATGGCAGAATGTCATTTTAAGGCCGGGGATTGGCCATTTCTATCATATTTCTCCATGGCATTGGCGATTTTGGGGAGCTTCAAGAGGGGATTTTGTCGTCAATGATTAAGGTAAATCATCCCTATCACTTTTGAGTTAAATATATCAATTATATATGGATTTAAGCATGGAAATTAGAGTAAATATTGAGGTTTTGGTTGAAAACCTAGAAAATTATAACCTTGGATTTTATCCACGATTTTTAGTATGGAATTAGGAGAAAATCATATATTTGAGTTCCTAACGTCATGGGTAAACTTTGTCTTCGAGAAATTTTGGATTCCCGGCACGTCGACCCGAGGGCATTTTGGTTAACTTTTTGTTATGGGTTAGGAATTGTTGTAAATTGAGTTGTAAGGTATAGTTGAGAATATATTAATGGATTTGTATGATCATTGTCTATTTTTGGTGCATTGTGCGTTGGTTCAAGCTTTCGGAATGATGTAGAATGCCGAATTGCGAGTCTTCGGAGCGAGGTGAGTCTCCTTTCTAATCTTGTGAGGGGGAATTTACCCTATAGGTGAAGTAATTGATTATGNAGTTAGGACCCAAAAGCATGTGTACGTGGATTAATTGTGAACACATTGGTAGATTGAATTTCTTAACTCACATTGAATTAGTACATAAATTCCTAAAAGAATTAAACTTCATCTCTTGAATGTTTAAAGGAGAATTGGTTTTATTTGAATAAATATTCCCCGATAAGTTCATATTTGACTGATTGACCACGTACTTTATGTGTGCCTACGTTGCATGGATGATTCGCGAGCAGGATGTGTGCTTAATTATGGAACGGGCCGAACGCCTCGGTGATAATAGATGCATTTATGGTCCGTGCCGCTCGACCCTCGGCAGTGCAAAATTTACATTCTGTTGGAGCGGGCCGTCGATCTCGGCGTGATTTGCGCATGTTTATCTATTACATGAAAATTTGTAAATGTGGAATTGGCCCTACGTGGCTTTATATGAACTGATAAAAAAAAAAAAAAACCTTAGAAGCCCTTGATTTATTATTGGAGGTGTTTACCTGTTTTATGGCTTCACAACTTGAACTTTTATATAAATCCATGATTTTTCCCCGCACTTATAGAATATTGCTAATTGACCTCTAGTGAGTGTCGGAATTGGCCATCTCGTCTCTACCCCTTCGGTATTAGGCGGGATACTCGCTGAGTACACGTTTATTACGTACTCATACTACACTTCTGTGCATTTTGTTGCACAGGTACATGATACTTTAGCGGCCTACTGGGTGCGGCAGCACAGACAAATTCGGGAACAAGGTGAGTTGCAGTATGCGAGGCGGCCCACAGCTCATTAAAGTCCCTTCTAGTAAATGTATTTTTTTCCTGTCCATTGTATTCCGGACGGATTTGTGTTGTATTTTATGTCTTTATCAGTAGTTGCTCATGCACTTGTGACACCGGGTTTCTGGGATGGTTTCAGTAAATCTTTGTACTAATTGGTATTATTTATGTTTGAATTCAAGAAATGATCTTATTTTTATGTGAAACAGAAGGAAAAACCTTAGATTTTCAAAAGCATTAAAAGAGGAAATTAATTGGTAATCTAATTGGCTGGCCTAACAGCGGTGTCTGGCACCACCACGACCCTTAGTGGATTTTGGGTCATAACAACATGGTATCATACCACTAGGTTCCCGTCGGTCTCACGAGTCATGAGCAAGTCTAGTAGATTCTCGCAGATCGGTATGGAGACGTCTGTACTTTTCCTCAGGAGGCTGCAGGACTTTTAGGAGTACTTCCCTTCTTGATTTCCTTATCGTGCAGTTCGATTCCTTAGAGGCGTATGCCTTGATTTCCTTACTCAATCTTACGCGATGCGAGCACTTGTCATAAATCGAAAATTGAAGGATTGTAATGGCACTACAAATGTGGTGCAGGATGATTTTCCTGGTATAGTTGATTGGACTATTATAGTCGCATTATGAAGGATATTCTATTATTTCAACTCAGTAACAGAACTTCTAAGAGCCTTGAGGCTAGGCACAAGTTGCTATGATGCTTATGAGTGACTATTCTGCAGTGTTGTTGTAATGGTAGGGTGTTTCCCACGTGTCGGGGCAGTGAATGAATTGAATGGGGGTTTGCTCAGTGTGTAATCAAGGGATTCAGTATTTTATTCCCGGCAAGGGAAAGTCAGTCGAACTAAGGATGGACAGATGGGGACTGGTGGAAGTAATGAAACGTGGTAATTGCAGGCGTGGTAGAGTTCTCCTCTATATGGGGGTGCTGCTGCGCTAATTGAATGCTTTAAGCTTGTCAGTGTTATGATCTGCTACAAATCAATTTATTACTCATTGAGTTGGAGAACTCACTTTACTCCGTGCACCTCGCGTGTAGTTACTGGTATTGTTCACCCGGTAGGGGTTTATTAACGGATTGAAGGTATTGTTATTGTAGCAGAGCAAGGTTTACCACCAGCATTCGCGGCACCGGACTTTGTCCTTGGATTTCAGAATTTTACTTTGTATATTATTATTGGCCCTGTAGTGGTATTCAGTCTTCTTTAGATGCTTGTAACTTGTGACACCCCGGTCGGGTTGTATTGGATTGTAGATATTGATTATTATTGTCATTAAGTTGCATTTATCTATTCCTTTATGTTTAATAATATTGGAAGGGGCGTCGTTGTTCTGTTGGCTGGCCTTGTCATCACGAGTGGCGCCATCACGACCGAGTTTGGGAATTTGGGTCGTGACACCAAGTTGGAAGAAATAATTTGCCAAAACTTCTCAAAACTAAATTTGCAACTTGCCAAATAAAGAAAGTGTGAAAAATCAACAGATACAACTATAAATATGTCACGACCCGAATTTACCACCCTCAGGAGTCGTGACGGCGCCTACTAATAGGAGCAAGGCAAGCCCACTCTTACCTACCTTTTCCGTCAACAAAGTCCTTCTTTAACAATTTAATAATATTGTCACACCTCCTTTTTCCTACTACACCCCGAGAAGGGTATAATAAGTAAAGGACAATCAATACGGGATTTATTTTAAAAGATTCAGAGTCGCCACTTGGGAGATTTATAGTGTCCCAAGTCACCGGTTAAACTCCGAATCGAGAAAAAGATTGACTCTGTTTAACAGTCCGCGAACCAGAAATCCGGGTAAGAAATTCTGTTAACCCGGGAGAAGGTGCTACGCATTCCCGCGTTCCGTGGTTCTAGCACGGTCGCTCAACTGTTATATTCGACTTAATTATCTGATTTTAAAAAATTATGAACTTATGTGCAAATTTTAGGTTTAGCCGCTTTTATTCATTTTTTTAGAGAGAAAATTGCAACGTTATTAAAACATGTTTCGAACCACGTCACATAAATGTACTCGTGCTTTTTGACATATTCTAACACCGTTGAGATTTGGATTTGGATCACATAAATGTGCACCCGAGTTTAAGAAAGTAGATTATTAAATACACGCCTAAAGTAACTGCACATTTGCACTTTGCGAGGGCCATGAGATTGGCTAAATGGCACACCTTGAATTCTAAGGATAAAACAAAATTAAATAGGGCAAGGGCAGTACAATTGTCATTTTTATTTGGCAAGGCTCACCTTAATTTTTATCTACAAAAAATGAAATCGAGTTACATTTGGAGGGCCAAGAACTATTCATGTTATCTAGTATTAGCTCGCCCCCATTAATTAAGAAAATTCAATTATCTAAACATTAAAGGGCCGAGATTATACTATGGTGCGAGCTAACAAAAAATATTTTTGAGGAAAAGAGTTAGATGGTTTGAAGTAAAAAATTTGGGCCTACCGTGAGGCCCAACATCATGTAATGCCCTTTTTGAATTACAAATGCCCAATAGTCCAAGCTAGGGTCCACGAGAGGACCCAAATTGAAGAAAGATCGGCTTCAGCTTGCATTGGGGTCCCTGGTTCGAACCCTCACATAAACCCAAAAGGCCAGTTTCGCATTCAATTCTACAACCCACATTACTACATACATTTTAATCAGAAACTTCATAAAAATGAAATAGAACTTAGTTCTCCAAAATTTTAGACCACTAACTGAACATTATAACCTACGGATTCCAACTACATATGCTTATAATCAATCCAAAATGAACTAAATCTATTATTTAAACATTATGGATTATTTTTCCTTTAATCAAATTACAATACCCAGAATCTCAATAAATACATTCAATTAAACCAATATGTGAACGTATGACCAACTTAACATGATTAACATATTACCCAAATTAAAATAACTATTCAGCAATCAAACCCCAACAACTTTTGCAACTATCAAAATCTCCAAGCATGCACATACACCCTGAACTTCAGTCTATTTAACAGATTGTTCCAAGTCTAAAATATAATCCCAAACCAAATTCAGAGAATACAAACTTAACTACTTAAAACAGAAGTTAGTAGGGCAACATAGCACACTTAACGGATAACAAAATTCAAAAATAAAAAAGGATTAAATTAGAAAAAAAAAACAACTGCAATCACGCTTTTAAAGTCCTTCTCATTGTTCATTCTTCAACTCAAAGCTTCATCAAACATGTAGAGTTTCAAGAAACATGTACCTGGTATGTAGAAGAAACAGAGAAAAGGGGTAAGGGATCAGCAGCTACAGAGCAGCAATCAACAGCAATTTAAACCAATTTCAAACCCAGGAAGTGAGATAAGATAATCCAGAATCAGTTTCAAGCAAATAACACACCAACCACACATCAACTAAGCTCAAATGACTCGACCTCAAACCATTTTGGGGTCTAAACAATTAGAACATTGATTTAGGAAATGAAAATTTCAAATTTCCCAAGCTCAAACTCAATGGAACAGTATTTTATCAAAGATTTTCAGTTATTTCTCTTTTTATGAATTTCCAACGCTTCAAATTCTCTTCCTTTCTATATTATTCTGTCTTGCAAACTCTGTCACACCTCCTTTTTCTTACCACTACATCCCGTAAAGGGTGAATGAAGGAGTTATTTCCAACTTGAAGTGACAATCAGAACGAGATCTATATATTAAGATTTCAGAGTCGCCACTTGGGAGATTAATGGTATCCCAAGTCATCGGTTGAATCCCGAACCGAGGAAAAATATGACTCTGTTAACAGTCCACGAATCAGAAATCTGAGTAAGGAATTCTGTTAATCCGGGAGAAGGTGTTAGGCATTCCCGGATTCCGTGGTTCTAGCACGGTCGCTCAACTGCTGTATTTAATTTTATCTAATTTCAATACATGTTCTATTCTATGTGCCTTTTATTAATAGCCCACTTTTATTATTATTATTTTAATAAGAATTGCAACGTCGTGAAAATACATCTCGAACCACGTCGCACCAGTGCACCCGTGGTTTTTGACACATTTCGACTTCGTTGAGATTTAGATTTGGTTCACATAAATGTGCACCCGTATTTAGGAAGGTAATATTATTAAAATACGCGGCTAAAGCAACTACGCGTTTTTAACTTTGCGAGGGCCATAAAAATTCATTAAATGGCACGCCTCGAATTCTAAGTATTTTAAAGGAAACAATTAAACGAGGACCACGCATTTGTAGTTTTGTTTGGCTTGGCGCGCCTTAATTGATGACTAATAGGTTCGTTCTTTCCATTAACAAAAGAAAAACTCAACCTAGATCAATCAATGACAGAAGAATTTAATAGAGCTTGAACACGGCAGAATTGAATGTTTTGGAAAAATAAGTAAATTCAATTGTCATTGTGGACTACAAACTAATCTGTGGCTTAACCAAATATTTTATATCCTAGATTAGTAGCATATAAATTAATGGAAAATCAAATGCTTATTGATGCCTTAAAAAGAAACAGCTAATTACTAAAACTATGTACATGTTTAATGAGTTTAATAACAACTAACTTCAGCCATAAACTAAAACCCCAAGAAACCAACGGAACAAACAGTTCTAGGTAGACTTTCCCATGCTGAATATTTTATTTTTAAAAAAAAAATCACCAGAATGTGTCAAAAGCATGTCTTGTATATTTAAGGACGTATAGACAAAATGCTTGACATCAACAAGATAACTAAGCATTTCTTCACTGCCATATTCTCTGCGCACTATTTTTACTGAAATAATTTGAGATGAAAGGCAAGTGTCGAAAAGACCAAGCAAGGAGGAGGCAGTACTAACATCATAGAGCAAATCTAAGAAAGAGAAGTCCATGAAACCAAAACAAATTTAGAGAGTAAAACTTCAAACATGAGCTCATTTTCTCTGAAATAATTTACTTACAAATCAGAACAACTGAAACACGCTAGTGTCGGAGCTTTCCACATCAACTATCATTTCCGGTAAATTCGAAAATCAACATAGTTTCTAATTGGCAAACTTTGACAGAATATAAACTGAATTGAACCAGTAGGAGATATAAGCGATTAAACCCAATATCACAAACAATTGGACATCACTTCACTGCCCAAATATTCATTACTAAATATAACAAAATACAAAGGGGTGCTCTTGAGTTTACCTCTTGAACAAAGAGGCAGTACAGCTCAGCAATTCTAGAACAACAAAGACCAAAATCAGCGGAAATCGAGCGGCAAATCCACGGCTCTTAATAGCTTGAAATCACTGATTTCTCAAGTGCCAACTAAAGGACAAGAGAACAAAGCTGAAGCTCAGCAGATCCACAGTACAGCAGCAAAAACAAACCAGCGAACTTGTAATTCAAAATAGCCTTCGAAAAGCAGAAACTCAAGCTATGCGAAATTCGAACAGCCTTTTAATGGCTTTCCTTTCGATTTTTTTTTGAAGTTTTCAAGATCTTAAACTTTGAAATGCCAAGTTCCTCTCTCCGTAATCCAGGCGTATGTGTGTGTTGATGAAATCAAAGAGGAGGGACTTGATCGGAGATGACGGAAGGGAGGGCTAGCTTTAGTTTTCCGTTTTTGTTCTAAGAGAGAGGAAAAACGAGATCTATCTCTGTGTCCCCCTTTATTCAATGTTTTCTTTTTTTGTATTGTGTATTGTATATGTATTTATAGTGATGGGGTGGGGAGTAGTTTTGGGGGAAAATATTTTGGGGAACGTTTTGGGGGGAAAAATTTTTAGGCTTTTCAAATGTTTGGACAATTTGAATTTAAAACCAAGCCTTTTCACTTCCCTCTTCTTTTTGTTGTTCTTTTCTTTCTTTAATTAATTAAAAACCTAAACTAAATTCCTAAATTAATTCACATTGTAAAATTAAGCTAATTATTTAACTATGGAAAAATGATCATTTTTTTGTGATTTTTGATTAATAGCACAATTAACTCAATGTAATTAATTCCTAAGGTAGCATGAAATTAAAATGTGTCACTTTTTTTTTTTGATTTTTCAATGATTTTAAAAATATTAAAAATGCATGAAATGCAACTAAATAAAGAAAAATTTCTAAAAAAATCAATAAAAATTATTTTGATCTATTTTTAGGAATTATCTTCATGTAGGGCAAAAATCACATACTTACAGCTGCCCCTCTTTGCTCGGAAACGCGAAGAGTTTTCGGGCAAAGATAAAGTGAGCAGTGTGAGGGATTTTTGCCCATTTTGAAACTCCATGAGAAGCATTTTTGAAAAACTGTCTAACCGAACCTTGCTTCAAAGGTTGTCTACATATCCTTGGCTATAAAGGAATCAGGTCAGGTGTAGTGCAGAAGTGAATGAGGTGATGGAGTACCGGGGTTGAGAGTTGAGTGAGGTTCCGTCCGAGGCTTCGGTCCGTTGTCCCGTTATTACATCGAAATTGAAAAAGACTAACTAAGCCTATCAGCTACGAGTTACAAGATTCTTATCTATGAGTCTTCTGAAGNGTTCACATCTTTTCCTGCTTCTGAATTTTAAAGTTCACTTTTTGTTCTTTTTCTTCTTTTCTTTATTTTGGATTGAGACTCATTCTTTCTGCCATCTCGAATTGTATGCCTCGAGGTCAAACCCGCTCCGCACCTTGAACCATTTTCCCTTGAAACTTGAACTGTCTTCCTTCAAAACTGCTTTCTCTTGAAACTTGAATTGTCTTCCCTTGCTCTTGTGTTGCCTTGAGCTTGTATCTTGTGTTCTTCGGAATTCTTGTTGTTGCCTTAACGATGTTTTGACATTCCTCTTGTTGATGCTTGACTATTACCATTTGAAATATATGTGTCCATGTTTCAGGTGGGCTCCTGCTTATGATGCTTGAAAAGTATTCCCTTATTTTTTTAGATGGGCTCTTGCTTGCAACAAAATAGACAAACAAAGAAAATTTTTCTGCCCCAGTCTGTTGACTGGGCATATCATGTTATCAGATATTAAAATTTAAAGGCTAAAATTTGGATTGTACTTCCCTTGTGAGTAAAATCATTTGACTGAAATTTCATCTTAGGTGAAAGATTCAACAGACTAAGATTTCTTTATCTTTATCTTTGGTGAAAAATTCATCAAACTAAGATTTTCATCTTAGGTGAAAGTTTCAACAGACTAAGATTTCTTACCTTTATCTTAGGTGAAAAATTCATCAGACTAAGATTTTCATCTTAGGTGAAAGTTTCAACAGACTAAGATTTTGACTCTAGGAGATAACTCATCAGACTAGGTCCATTTTTTGTTTGATCTCAGGAGGAAGATCCATCGGACTGAGATTTTGACCCTAGGAGATAATTCATCAGACTAGGTCCATTTCTGGGTTCAGGTTTTCTTAACCTTTCAAATTCAACAATCTTTTCTTTCTTTTTGATTTCTGTCTTCCTTTCTTTTCCAACTTCTGCCTTTCCCTTTTGTTTTCAAATTATGCCTTCCTTTTCTTTTCAAATTATGCCTTCCTTTATTTTTCGAACTTCTGTCTTCCCTTTTTTTCAAATTATGCTTTCCTTTCTTTTTCTAATTATGTATTCCTTTCGTTTTTCCAACTTTTGCCTTTATCTTAGGTGAAAAATTCATCAGACTAAGAGTTTTATCTTAGGTGAAAGATTCAATAGACTAAGATTCTTTCCTTTTATCTTAGGTGAAAAATTCATCAGACTAAGATTTCATCTTAGGTAAAAGTTTCAACAGACTAAGATTATTTCCTTTTATCTTATCTTCCTCCGCAACTTGTCTTATCTACCTTCTAACTTGAATTTTCCTCCTTCAGAACCACTTTCCTAAAAACTGGTGTTGTCCTCTTTCACAAAACCACTTCCCTAAAACTAGTGTTTCAATACTTCGAAAATTACTTTTCTTAAAATTGGTGTTTCTTTTCTGAAAACTACTTCCTTCTCTTTTCTCTTTGTAAAAACACTTGTATTGACTTTCAATCTTCAGATGGGTACCCGACTTCAAGAAAATTTTCAACATGACAGAAAATTTTCTGCCCCAGTTTGATAATCCTCTTGTAGCATATTTATATTTTTTTTTCCATTAATAACATTTTTGTGCCACTGTTTCAAATTAAAGAAAATTTTGTCAGTTTAAAATGCGGTGGTTGGTTTGTGGCCTTGAACTTTGATGACGATTGTTCTTTCACTTCCCTTGATAACTGATTTTCACTTGAATGCCTTGCTTGTCTATCGACTATACTTCTTCTGTATTCAATCCCGCATCCCTTACGGCCTGTCATTTACCAATTTCTTGTATTCATAACAATTGCCATCCTCCTCAAAGTGTATGTTGTTCTTTTCTTGACGGATTTCACTAACTTCGATCTTGAAGTTTATTGTTCCTTCAATGATTTCATTTGAAGACCTTGGATGTTTCTTGACTGACTCCTTCCTTTGTCAGAATATATACCTCCTCTCCGTTTGAACCCCATACTTCCATTTGTTATATTGTACCTGAGTTAGCACTTTGCCGACCTTTGTGTTTCCCATGAAACCCAAAACATTTTTAATTGTTACCTACTTCATTGCACATGTTGCTCTTTTGGTTTAAATCACCGGCCTTGCCTTTGAAGTCTTTATTGTGTCATCACTAG
>MU780921.1:0-26689 GCA_026770625.1 Nicotiana glauca
GTGGTGGAGCTTGGGGATCATAGGGATTTCTTCCCTGATAGTAGTGGTGACTAGGGAAGCTTGTCGAAGGGCCGGAGGGAGGGTATTCCGGCGTGTGTCCTGGTGGGAGAGTAGGAGTAATGGGTGTTTTAGGCCCCTTTTGTACCCTAGCCAAGGCTAGCTGCATTTCGTTCATCTCCAGTCTCATTTTTTCCATTTTTTCCATTNTGGTATGGTGCCAGTACGCTTTAACAAACTAACTAGATATTAAATTGGAAAACAACAAACTTGTCAGCGTTAGAGTTTTAACAGATATTGCAATTGTACGTTGAGGGATGCAATGTTCTTAGGCAGTTAACCATTTCTAACATGTTTTTGCTCCGACCTCATGCATCATCCCGGCTTATTTTATTTGTGCCTTATTTAAGTGTTTCAGAAACTTTCCTTTATTTCTTTTTCTCTCTTTTCTTTTCACTTTGCCTTTTCTCTTTTTCTTTTAGTGGTGGTCAAATGTTATGGGGATTGCCTACGTATCATGTCCCCGCATGAATCAGACCGGGCGTAGTTCTGCCCACAAGTAAAAAAAAACACCAATTTTTGAAAAATTCATTTCATTACCGAAACATTCTATTACAAACTACCCACTTGGAAAAGGAAAAACAAAATACAGACTCCGAACTACTAGCATAATTTGATTTGAAAAAGAGAAGCACACGGACAGACAACAGACTCTTAAAAATATCAAATACAGACTCGGACTAGGGATACATTAAAGCTCCTAATTTTGGTGCCCGCGGGGCATCGTTTGGCCTTTCCGCGGGCTTTGATACAAGGCCCCTTTGCAAGCTTTTCAATTCTTCCATGATTCGGTGGACGTAGCCCATGACTGAAGCAAAGAGGGTAGCACGGGGCATTTCCTCACATGTTAGACACCTCATGGTGACGTAGTGCTCGATCTCTTCGATTCTACCCCTGATTCTATTCCTTTCCATAAGCAGTTGTTCTATTCGTTGACGCTTTGCTCCCAGCACTTGAGCGTTGTCAACGAGTTGATCCTGGAACTTATCCATTTGCTCTTTCATTCGCGCTATCAAGTCATAGCAACGCTTCCTGTCAGTTCTGGCATCTCGGGCTTGTTAAAGGCCCGTTCTTTGAGAGTGGAGTTTGTTTCCCTTAATATAGCAGTGGTCCCTTCATAATCCCTTTTCACTTGCCGCATGTGCTCTGTTCGCGCTACTGTACCTTTTGCCCATCTGGCTCGAATTCTTGTTATACTAGCTTCTACATTTTCCAAACCCTCTTGGCTCTCAATGATCTGGTTTCTCAACTCAGCTATCATCCTCTTGTCGGCCCGATTTCTTTATTGGTTGTTGGCATCCATTCTGACTTGTCGGATTTGGGCTTTCAGGGCCTTGTTTTCTTGGGTCAACCTGTTCTTTTCTCCTGTATCAGCATCAACTTGCAAGCTATTTTCGTATTTCAGGTCCCGAACCTGTTATTTCAACTTGCCAATTTTAACCCGATAGCCTTCTTCTTTCGCCAACCAACCCCATTGTCTTTGCGAGTCATCCATCAATTGCTGGACGTCGGCCCTTTTAGCAGGCCTATGATGAGTCTGGAATCTTTTCCTGAACCATGCATCATACTTTGGGTCTGCCTCGCCTTTGGCCAAATCTCGTACCATAGTTTTGGGCTTAAGGAATCTACATTCATGCCACAACTGGCGAATTGTATCTTCCGGGAACGTGGCTTTTGGACTTAGCTCGATGACATATTTGCTCAAGTCTTCATCATTAGGGACAACCTGAAACCTTCCCAATTGATGCAATACCCGATAGGGAGCGTATGGTTGGATACTACGGACACCCATCAAAGGAACATAACACTCTTTTGCCGACATGTATACTGCTTCAGTAGCGGGCAACCACCCAAATGCCCATTCAATTTGGTCCGCCGTTAGGGATTTCAGTTGTACAAACCAATCTTCAGTACTCTCGGGGAACGCGACACCCGTTACCCGTTCCTCAAATTTTTCAATGCAGTTTAAACCAGTCAGCCCGTAGTTCATATACCCCACCTGATGACAGAGATGCTCCTGCATCCACAACTGAAGTAATAGATTGCAACCTTGGAAAAAACTTCCTCCTTCCTTACACACAGTCAATGCTCGGTATATTTCTGATAAGATCAAGGGAACTATAGTGCTGTCAGTCCTTTTCATTGCGACGTCGACCATCCCCACAAGACCGATCTCTAGTTTCTTATCTTTCCGTGGGCAGACCACGATTCCCAAGAATGTTGTTATAAATGCCAAGGTTTGTCTTGCTTCCCATTTACTTATGTTTCCGGCATGAGTCAGTCCCAAATTTGGCTCGTCAAAACCACACGGATTACCATAACGCTTATATAAGAGCTGAAGAGCGCAACATCCTTTTGATAAATCGCTATTTTGCACAGTCTGGCTGATATTTAACAAATCCAGAAAGCGGTGTGGAGATACCGGCCTTGGTGACAACAGATATTGATTTCTCAGATTCCCATTCATACCCGCATAACCTTCTACTTCCTCCAGCGTGGGTGTAAGCTCAAAATCCGCAAAGCAAAACACATTTCGGGTCGGGTCCCAAAATGGTATTAAAGCCTCGATGACATCCGGCCTTGCCCTGACATTCAGTAGACTGGTGAGGCCCTCCAAGATTCTGACCACTATTTCTTTTGCTGCTTTTTTCCAAATCGTTCCACCACATATGGAGCTGGAGAGGGACCTCGCTAAAGACGGTGAAGGGTTTGTTTTCACTTGTGCTCATCCTGCACATTTATTAAGGTGATTTAATCAAAAAGTAAAAATTTATTTGACTCAAAGAATGATTTGGCTATTTTCTTAAAAGAAAGATCCGATTTGCCGAACACGTCCTTTCAGCACTTCGGGGATGAAGACTTTAAGGCTGTGAGGGCCAACTGGTCAAAAATCCAAAAGTGGCCGTTTATGCAAAGTCATCCCTCCAGCGTCCTTTTCGGGAATATTTGGCTATTTTTGACAACCACGGCATCGCCCGACTTATAATAAAATTTTTGACATTTTATGGCTAGTTTTGCAAAAAGGGGAAGTTGGACCCGATGAGGGTTGCCTACGTATCTCACATCCGGTGAGAATCAAACCGACGTAGTTCGGGGGAAGAAAAATAAACTTTTTTAAAAAAAAATAATAATAATAAGACTCCTAACTTTTCAAAAACACCACTTCCTTTCTTTTTCCACTTTTTTTTCAAAATTTCGGCAAAGTTTTGATACTATTTGGGCATTGGTTTTTCTGAAAAAATAAGTAGCTATCTCTACACTGCTATTTTCCTTTTCCACAAATTTCTAGTATTCCCAATTTTTGTAAGCCGGTCTGCATGCAAATCTAAACAAACTAATGCATAAAACAAACTGGATGCAACATGATGGTCTTTTCATTTCAGGCTACCTGTCCTAGACGGACCCAACCCCTGTATTGAGTCCCCTAAGTCAAATGCACATGATGCAAATAAACGTTCCTACTAGGGATCCGGCATGAAGTCAAGTTATTCTAGATCTCAAAACCCGGGTTTATTGTTCTAGACCTGGCTTACCCGAGCGGACAACTCGAGCCGAGGGGGAAGCAGCGTACCGGGAATACAGAAGTTTCACCGGCTTAGCAACTTATCCGAACCTCGTTCTAAAATTGGAGTAGACTCTATACAGAAAAGAAGTTACACGAAGTGCACCCTTCTTCATGATTTAGAATACTCATAAAGGAGATGGGTTTCGGCACAGTTTATATATAGTTCACAAAATATCAAAGCGGTAATAGCAACACTTAGCACATTAGGCCCAAACATGTAACAAAAATCAGATAATATACAAGCCAAATACAACAAATATACCAAGCTCGAATTCTAAACCCTGAACCAGAGATTCTGGGTTTAACGTCCCCAGCAGAGTCGCCAGAGCTATCACACCTCCTTTTGGCGCTACCGCCCGCGAAGGGTGCGGTAAAGGCAGTTTTTTCCAATTAAAGGACAATCGAAATGGGATTCGTTTATTAAGAGATTCAGAGTTGCCACTTGGGAGATTTATGGTGTCACAAGTCACCGGTTGAATCCCTCATCGAGGAAAGGTTCGACTCTATTTAACAGTCTGCGTACCAGAAATCCAGATAAGGAATTCTGTTAACCCGGGAGAAGGTGTTAGGCATTCCCGAATTCCGTGGTTCTAGCACAGTAGCTCAACTGTCATGTTCGGCTTATTTATCTGATTTTAAAAATAAAAAAAATGTTATAACTTATATGCCAATTTCCACCATTAATCGCTTTTATTCAAATTATTAAAGAAAGTTGAACGTCGTTTGAAACATGTCTTTGGATCGCGTCACATGAAATGCACCCGCAATCCTGAACACATTTGATTCAACGATTTAGGATTTGGATTTGGGTTGCATGAAATGCACACCCAAATTTAAAAAGGTAAAGATTATTAAACATGCGCCTAAAGAGACTATCGCGTTATTAATTTGGGGGAAGGCCGTGGATATTCGCTAAACGGCCCCTCCCGAAAGTTAAGTAGTTATTAACATAGACTGAGGGCCCCGCCGCTTGTGCGTTTTATTTGGCAAGGCTCGTCTCACTTATTTTAAAAAGGATAATCCTAAAGCGACTACATTTTCAATTTTTTGTTCGTCTCTAAAATGAAGGAGAAAAAAGAAAGTCCTAATTGATTTACATGTTTGACGAGTTCGGGCCTCTTATTAGTTATTAGATTGCAATAGATGTTAACGGAAATTTGCACTCGAACTCGTAAAAATAGAAAATTGTTTCGTGCCTCATTCTATAAGCAAACTACTAAAGCTAAAATTACAATATGCATGCGAGATTGACAAAATGTTAAAACAAACTAACCGTTCCCCAAGTTGATTTGAACTAACATTTTTGAATGATTGAGACTACTGGAATTAGCTACTAGAAGATGTTATTATCTGGATTCAAACACTGTCCTATACACTACCTAATGGAACCTGATTTTGGTAGAGTTAGCTAACGTGGTTAAAGCTACATTGTACTAGGAGGAATGACAAATCACTAACTCATTAGGATACACAGTCCTAAAATCTGTTTTAAACACAATCACTCATAGGAGATTAAGTCTGAATAGCCAACCCACTAACTACTTTATTTCATTCTACAATTTACATAACCAACTACAATTGAATCTGCAATTGACAACTACAAACTATAGTTTAAAAACCAAACAGTTCCAGTTAAGTACAAGACTACATCATGCATTCTTGTTGAGTTATAAAACTAAACTATACAAACACTTATCACATATCTTATTAAACTACAGGTACAACACTAATTCATCATTTATCTACTAAACAGAGGCAATCATTTAGTATTTAAAAGTCTTCGCACTTTCATTCATGCTCAGTCTCACAGTTACATCAATGTTGGAATCATGTGTGTACCTGGATTGAAGAACAGAACAGAAGAAGGAAGAAGGGGATCAACAGTAGCGATAGCAACACAGCAATAGAGTAACAGAAATCCCAGCAATAGATTTTAACTAAAGAAAGCCAGCAGAATTCCCAAAAACAAGCCAGCAATCACAAACAGAATAGGATGAACCAGAAGTGCAAAAGATGCAGTGGATGGTTCAGATTTTCTATTGTTTAACACTCAAAACAGAACACTCTCAAGAACTCTCAAACTATTGATCTCTGGCTAAAGGACAGCCTGTTTTCACTCTCTAAAACTGCACTCTTATGTTAAAAGTCAGCGAAATTTCTAAACTCTATATCTCTGACTTCCAGATTAAAAGCCATCCTAAAATGACTCTCTGATTGCTTAGCTTCTTTGGGTAAAAACAAGCCTATCCAACTTTATATCTCTGGAGTTTTTATCTTTAAATTCCAGCCCTTTCTTAGTCTTAAGTGAGCCTATTTATAGCCTAAAACAGGCCCCTAACACTGCCTGGAATACCCAGAACTTAAGCTCTGCCCATACCCATTTGATTCACATGCCTTAAGGCCTTCTCTTGATGCAAGTTATTGGTTCCCCATGCTTGTTCCCTATTGTATTAATCAAGAGTTATATGGCATTAGAGTATTCTTATTAATTCCCATGCTATTATGCCATGCCCCCCATTAATATTAACATAAGGGTATTTATTAACCAACTTGACAGACCCCTTAAGTTAAAACTAATTAGACCCTGTTAAATCCCAAAATTACCCCTTAGCTCCTGAGAATTACTGTTCTGCCCTAAGTCTTAAACATCTGTATTTAAACCCCTCTGAATTACAGCTAACACTTGATCATTAACTATTAGATTATACAGCTATAACCAATTCTCAATCCCATTCAAACATTAGATTATACAGCTATAACCAATTCTCAATCCCATTCAAACACACAAATGCTTCAAGCAGAAGGAATAGGGGAATGAGGTTCATGTGGACAATATGCAGAACAGGGGTGACATTCAAGTGAGCAAGTCAGTTTGGTTCAAGGAGACAACTGGATACATTCAACAAATTCATCTCAATCACATAAATCAGAACATAAAAGAAGCAAAAATGATAAACACTGGAATGAGTCAAAAATAAAACTGTTATCATGCTTCTTCTTTCTTTTAATCAAACTAAACAACGACATTTAAACAATCGATTACACATAGTAATTAAACACAAACAAACAGAATAAGAACAGACCAACAAGTGATTCAGTGGCTTTGACAAAACAGGAAACTTATAAGGAACTTAACTAATCGACGACATTATTCAATTGATTTTTCATGGTTTACCACATACTCGATTAATAACAGAAGAACAATTGACCAAATAAAAGGTCTGAAGAATAAGAGGAAGAAGTAATGAACAAAACTAGATTATAACTAAAATTAAACGCATAACAGTTACAAAAAAATAGAACGAAAGGGAAAGGGGAAAAATACCTCAGAGATCAGAAACATATGACCTTGGGACCAACTCGGACTTGGATTTTTTGAGGTCGAACGGACCTTAATCGAGTGTCCTCAACTGAGAACACTTCGACTAAGGTCAGTTAGACACCCAAACTCTTTTAGTCTGGACAAATTTCAGCCTTTGGTTCTCTAGGGCTCTTTGGTTCAATTTGGGATTCGAACAGTTCTAGCACGATTCGAGCCAAACTAATGGTGCTTTAGGAACGAGGGAGGTCAGAGGGTGGACTGGTGTGAGTGTGGGATTGTTCAGAGTTGGCTCCGCCACCAAGGAATCTTGTTGCAGCGCTAGGGTTCTTGGACTTATATTCGATATTTGAGAGGCCCTGGGATGATTCGAAGGAAGGTGCTTGGCTATTTGTTATGAGGAGGTGGAGGGGAGGCTAGGGTGTTAACTTGGTGGCCATCGGAGGTGATGCCGGAAAATCCATTTGGTTTTTCAAATATTCGAAGGGCTGGGCTAGGATTCGAGGGATGCTGAGGGTGGCATGGCGATGGGGAGGTTGAGGTGAAGAGGTGGTGTATTTTTGGGGGTGTTTGGACCACCGGAACCGCCGTGAGGCGATTTTCGGTGGGTGGTCGACGGTGGGTGAAGGCGGAGGGAGACGTGTCTGTCTCTGAAGCGTTAGAGACGATGAGGGTAGGGTTTTGTTTGGGGGTGTGGGGTGTGTTTGAAGTATATATGTGAAAGGGTGGGATGAATCCAGATCGTTGGATCAATTGAGATCAATGGCCTGGATCAATTCCCTTGTAAGGAACGACGTTGTTTGATTAAGTGAGGGGGCGGACCGGGCGTGGGAATGGATCGGGTTTGGAGATGGGTTTGGGAGATAGGACTAGGGCCGTTGGATTTATGTGGATCGAATGGCTGGGATTAGTCGACTTGAAACGTCATCGTTTCGCTGAGGCCGGAAATGGACTGAACCGTTCGATCTAACGAGATCAACGGTTCAAGTCAAATGTGACAAAACGACGTCGTTTGGTTTGGTCTCTGAGACTGGCTGGACTGGACCGGGTGAGGCAAATGTTTTTGGGCCTGGATTTGGTTAAATTTGGACAGCCCAGTCCGATTTTTTTCTCTTTTCTTCTTTTTTCTTTTTTAATTCCTAATTACCAAAATTCCTACATTAAATTGTAAAATCAAAAATTAACTTAAAATACTAATTAACTCTTTATAATAACTATCACACATAATTAAGCAACAATTTAAAACAAAATCACACAACTAGACCTTAAATGCTAAAAAAAATGCAAAGTACATTTTTTTTTGTAATTTTCCATTTTTGTAAAACAAACTTGATTACTCATAATTGTAAATTTAAATCCTGGATACAAATGTGACATATTTTATATTTTATATTAATTTAAACAAATAAAAATGCATGGACAAATGCAAACAATTACCAAAATATCACGAAAAATTCACAAAAATGCACACAATAAAACAGACAATTTTTGTTTTGATTTCTTTGGGAGTAGTTCATATGGGGCAAAAATCACGTGCTCACACTCATCCGTCTGCATAGGAACATGAGTGGTCCTTACGTCCTCGGTATGCTCGGGAACCTTAGACTGGT
The DNA here is from genome assembly GCA_026770625.1 of Nicotiana glauca. Classification (NCBI taxonomy): domain Eukaryota; kingdom Viridiplantae; phylum Streptophyta; class Magnoliopsida; order Solanales; family Solanaceae; genus Nicotiana; species Nicotiana glauca. Next base: position 8,552 of record MU780921.1, read on the forward strand.
TCCCGATCTCCTACTGCTCAGCTACTGGGACCTGGGACTAGACCTGGACCGGCTGTGGATCCGGTACATCCTGTGGCTGACTGGAGGAAGCCTCCGGTGGGTCTGCCAACAGGATGATGGCATCATATGCTCTCGGAATAGTCCTCTTCCTCTTAAGAGGCCTCTGTGTCTGCTCCGAAAACTGTGGTTGCTGCTAGGACTGCTACAAAAGTTGGGTCCTCAAATAATAAATCTAAAGGCAGCTGGTCTGCCTTCAGTCTCTCTACATCCGCCCTAAGCTCCTTCACGGACTTCCTGGAAGCCCGTGGCTTGCGCAACTTCTTGTGCTCTTTGGAAAGGTCTTTTAGAGCCTTGCCATGTGAAGTCACTGCCTTCACCAACTCGGCCTGGGTGCTGAGGATCTTCACCTGGTTGTCAAGTAACTGCTTCAAAGTATCCTCTATAGACCGTGGGACCTGAACTGGTGGAGGATCCGACTGAGCTGCAATGGTGGAGGTTAAGGTGGACAACTTGGATAAAGCAGTATACATCCAGTTGTTCAGGCTGTAAAGTGTCTAGCTCAGTCAGTGGGTTGTGATAGGATGGGCCCGGGAAGATGGAATCTCCGGGCCAGCTGAAGTGGAAGGACCAGGAGGCAAGTCAACAGTAGTGGAAGGTCCGGGAGGCATGTCAGCAGCTGTGGAGGCAGGCTCAGTGGAGGCCTCTACCGCAACTAGCTCTTCAAACTGGCCAGTTGAGGCAGAAGCAGGAGGCTTGTAGTTCTTGTCCTTGGGGTTGTCTGGCCCCCTCAAACCGTACCATGAGAATGGAGCCACTGGTTTGGCTTTGACATCATACCGCTTCTTTTCCACCTCCAAATCTTGGAAGTACATAGAGAGAGTGTTGGGGAAAGGGTAGTTCCGGCTAGCCTCCGCACCCACAAGAGATATGATGCGAGACATCACATTCCCCACATTGATGGGGTATCCCACCATGATCGATGCAACTAACACAGCCCGATGGATAGGAAGAGTCTGGTCATGTGTGGTAGGGTCTAATCTGCTGCAAACGAAGGTCTCCCAACCCTTAGCTTCAAAGTTCAGGGTCCCCCTCAGTATTTTTACCCCCGCAGTCAACCACTCAGGAACCGTACATGGGATTGCCAAGTACTGATCTAACCATGGACGGACCCCCTCACCCATCTCCAACTTCGCCAAATATAGGGTCTCGTCCTCTTCATTGAAACCCAAATATTCATTCTGAGACTGCCCGTCGAACAACACCTTTTTGTTTCGGACCTTGGTCATTTTGGAACCTTGATGATGTGGGCCACATTACAATAAAATTCCCTGACCATATATTCATTTGCATCAATACACTTTTCCAGAAATATCTCCCAACCCGACCTAGTTCTAAATTGTCTCAGCACGTCAGGGTTGTGGGGTAGCAAGTCTTTGATAATAAAGCTCCTCTCCGGTATTAAATGCCTCACCGGTCACCACTTCCTAAACTTATGGTAAGCCACTTGGCTTACAAATCTATCTTCCCACACTTCGACCTTCCTAGTGCGGTCAATTCCCCCCACCTGAGGTTTACCACCCTCATATCCACCTGCACTCTCCCCAGATAATGAAGCTGTGGGGGAGGTAGAGTCATCCCCACTATCGACTGCTGACTCTTCAGATGAATCAGAAACTACATTCACTGGCCTCTTGATAGTGGGTGATGCTGGAGGGGTATCAGTCAGTTAGAAGTTGTTGGTGATGTGAGTTGGTACTGAGTCTGAGGAGATGTCCTGGGATGGCATATACTTACTCCCCGAGGAATGGGAAGCAGCTCTATCTACAGCTTTTATCAACTTTCGGGTCTTTTGGATGTTTTTCTGAGCTTGGGGAGTGAGTTTTACCACTCTTTCCTTTGGCCCCTCGAGAGTAACCACCTCTCCCGGGTTTTTGTGATCATTTGCCACCTCGTTGTTTAACCATTGCCTGCAAATACACGCATCTAACATTGTTAGTCTAAGCACATGTAGTGAAACAAATGCAGAATGAATTGCAGAACAGAAGCTCAGAAGTTGCAAAAATAGTTGCAGGAACAGGCCAGTGCAGACCGCACAAAATGGACGTGCGGCCGCACAAAGGTCACCGCGGACCGCACAAAAATGACCGCGGTCCGCACAAGTATAAGGCCTCCTCAACATAATCTCTGAATCTCACCATCACGGACCGCACAAAATGGTATTGCGGCCGCGGTGGTTCAATGTGGACCGCACAAAATGCAATGCGACCGCTCTGGCACAAGTCAACTTGCAGATCATAAGCACCGCGGACCGCATAAAAGTGAACGCGGTCCACGAAGGGAGTTAATTTAGGGCACTAAGTTAGGGTTTCTAATTTATGCAATTTTTGTTCAAGTTTTCCACCTAACTTGTCCCTACTCAATTTACTAGTCATTATGCCCATCAAGCACTCAGAAAGTAACACATAAACTAACCTAAGCTAACAAAATAAAGAAAAACGAGAAGAAAAAGAAGTTGTGGCTACTGGGCATGAACAATAAAATGAAATTATAAAATTAAACAAAGAAAGACGGATGAAATGTTACCAGATTGTGAAGATGAGATGCAATTAATCAGTCTAAGCAAGAACTATGATCAGAGTAGAGAGTGAACAGTAGCTTTTAGGGGTCTGACTGTTAAACTTTCAAAAAGGGTAAATGGTGACCCTTGGGGTCTATTTATAGAACACAGTGGGACCCACCCTTACCTACCAGCACGGCAGCATAAAACGGACCGCGGACTGTGCTGGGTTTATGCAAAAGAAGCTTGAGAAGGCAACCTCCGCGGTCCGCACAAAAGCGACCGCGACCGTGGAGGTCCACCGCGGTCCGCACAAAATTCAATGCGACCGCGGTGCCAAACTTTAGAGAGTCATCATTTCTTGCTCACATTAGTGCGGACCGCAAAAAATGGTTGTGCGGCCGCACTGGAAACTTCAGAGACTTAGCACTTTTGCAATTATGCCCTGCACTGCATCAACTCAATCCCTGCAACATCTCACAACCAATTAGCTCAAAAATAAATTCTAACTACTAAGAAAATCAAAGAAAACACATGGGTTGCCTCCCAAGAAGTGGCCGATTTAACGTCGCGGCACGACGCGGGTTACAATCACATCATTTGAAATGAACCACAACCACCACATGGCTATCATCAAACTTCCCAAGATAATGCTTGACATGATGCCCATTCACCCTAAAGATTTCACTACTTTTGTTCTTCAAATCTAGAGCACCAAATGGGGTTACACTTACAACTTCAAATGGCCCACTCCACTTTGATTTTAGCTTTCCAGGAAACAACCTTATACGAGAATTGAACAAGAGGACCAAATCACCAACTTTGAACTCCTTTCCACGCGCATATTTTTCATGAAGGTACTTCATCTTGTCCTTATACAAGGATGAACTAGAGTATGCATGGAACCGGAATTCATCAAGTTCATTGATTTGTTCAACCCGAAGATTGGCCACAACATCTCATTCAAGATTAAGCTTCCTCAAGGCCCACATAGCCTTATGCTCCAATTCCACTGGTAGGTGACATGCTTTCCCAAAAACCAACCGGTATTGTGACATACCAATTGGGGTCTTGTACGCAGTCCAGTTGGCCCATAGAGCATCATCTAACTTTTCAGACCAATCGGTCCTATTTGCATTGACAGTTTTGGACAGGATGCTCTTGATTTCTCTATTTGATACTTCAACTTGGCCACTTATTGCGGATGGTAAGGTGTAGAGACTTTATGATTGACACCATACTTGGAGAGCAAGGTATCAAAAGCTCTATTACAAAAGTGTGATCCTCCATCACTAATGATAGCCCGGGGTGTACCGAACCTTGTGAAGATGCTCTTTTTAAGAAATGCCACCACACTCCTAGCTTCATTATTAGGCAAGGCCATGGCCTCAACCCATTTTGACACATAGTCCACTACTACAAGAATGTAAGTGTTCCCACACGAGCTAACAAAAGGGCCCATAAAATCAATACCCCAAACATCAAAGATATCAACTTCAAGAATTGTGTTAAAAGGCATCTCATCTTTCTTGGAAATCTCGCCCGCTCGTTGGCATTGATCACATATTTTAACTAAATCACTCGCATCTTTAAACAAAGTCAGCCAATAGAAACCACAACTCAAAACTTTCGAAGCCATCCTCACCCCTCCATGATGGCCACCGTAGCGGGAGGAGTGACAACCCTCCAGAATACTCAATTGTTCACCCTCCGGAACACACCTTCTAATCACACCATCCGTGCAAATCTTAAACAATTATGGATCATCCTAATAAAAATCCAAACTATCCCGTTTGAGTTTCTTCATTTGGTTGGAAGAGAGCTAACACGGGACAATTCCAGTTACAATGAAATTGGCAATGTTCGCGAACCATGGCATGTCACACATTGACACAGAAAGAATTTGTTCATCGGGGAATGTATCATTTATCTCAAGGCCGTCACATGTCCTTCCTTCCTCCTCCAAATGGGACAGGTGGTCCGCAACTTGGTTCTCACTTCCCTTCCGGTCCACTATTTCTAATTCAAACTCTTGAAGAAGTAATACCCATCTCATCAATCTTTCCTTGGAATCCTTATAGTTCATCAAATACATAAGGGCGGCGTGGTCGGTGTGCACAATTACCTTGGCCCCCATAAGATATGGCCTAAATTTTTCCATGGAAAATACAATGGCCAACAAGTCCTTCTCCGTCACCGTGTAATTCCGTTGAGCTTCATTCATAGTCTTACTTGCATAGTACACGAGATGGAGCATTTTGCTAACTCGTTGACCCAACACCGCCCCCACTATAACGTCACTTGCATTGCACATTAGTTCAAAGGGTAAACTCCAATTAGGTGCGGTAATAATAGGGGTGGTGGTCAACTTGTGCTTTAAAAGTTCAAAGGCCTCCATGTATTTTTCATCAAAAACAAACTTAGCATCTTTCTCTAGCAACATGCAAAAGGGATTCACAACCTTCGAGAAATCTTTGATAAACCGTCGGTAGGACCCGGTATGCCCAAGGAAACTCCTCACCCCTTTGACATAAGTGGGGGGGAGGAAGAGTCGAAATCAACTCGATCTTAGCCTTGTCTACCTCAATCTCATGCTTAGAAATCTTGTGACCCAACATTATACCTTCTTCAACCATAAAATGGCATTTTTCCCAATTGAGAACGAGATTAGTTTCTTCACATCGGTCCAAGACTCTATCCAAATTTACCAAGCACTCTTCAAAGGAATCACCAACCACACTAAAATCATCCATAAAGACCTCCAATATGTCTTCCACCATGTCGGTGAAAATAGCCATCATGCAACATTGGAAGGTCGCCGGAGCATTACACAAGCCGAACGGCATCCGGTAGAAAGCAAATGTACCATATGGGCATGTGAAAGTGGTCTTCTCTTGGTCCTCTGGGGCAATTAAGATTTGATTATAGCCCGAATACCCATCCAAAAAGCAATAGAAAGCACGCCCCGCAAGGTGATCAAGCATTTGGTCGAGGAACGACAACGGGAAATGATCCTTCTGGGTCACCTTGTTGAGTTTCCGGTAGTCCATACAAACTCTCCACTCGTTAATGGTCTGAGTGGAAACGAGTTCATTGTTTTCATTTATCACCACCGTCATCCCTCCTTTCTTTGGCACACATTGGACCGGAGAAGTCCATGAACCATCTGAGATTGGATAAACCACACCCGTATCTAGCCATTTGATTACTTCTTTCTTCACCACCTCTTGCATTGTCTCATTGAGCCTCCTTTGGTGTTCTAAGGAAGGCCTTGCATCCTCCTCCAAAATGATTTTATACATGTAAAATGCGGGGCTTATTCCCTGAATGTCGGCCAATATCCACCCAATTGCTTTCTTCCTCCTTTTGAGAACCGCCAAGGTGGCGTCTACCGGCAAGTTAGTGAGGCAAGAAAAAATAATAACTGGTAAAGTAGAATTCGAGCCCAAGAACTCATATCTGAGGTGTGGAGGAAGTGGTTTCAACTCTAACACTGGTGACTCCTCAATAGATGGCTTAGTTGGTGGAGTTTTCAATTTTCAAGATCCAAGGACAATTTCCTAGTCTCAGAAGAATACGAGCCCATAGCGTGTAAAGCATTCACGCATTCCACTCTACTTGCATCATCATTGACATCCATATTTAGAAGCACGGCCTCAAAGGGATCCTTCACGTTGATCATAGAACTTGTGTCATCCACTATCACAGCTGTGACAATGTCCACAAAAGAGCACACCTCGGTGCTATTGGGTTGCTTCATGGATTTGCAAACATGGAAGACCACCTTTTCATCTCCCACTCGGAAAGTTAGCTCACCCACGTCAACATCAACCAAAGCCTTCCCCGTTGCTAGGAAAGGTCTCCCAAGAATAATGGGAACTTCAAAGTCCACTTCACAATCCAATATGACAAAGTCGGCCGGCAATATGAATTTGTCCACCCGGACAAGTACGTCATCAATTATACCCAAAGGTCGCTTTATCGATCGATCCGCCATTTGAAGTCTCATTGAGGTTGGCCTAGGTTTCCCAATTCCCAAAGTCTTGAAGACCGAATAAGGCATCAAATTAATGATATCCCCAAATCACAAAGGGCCTTGGCAAAATCCGCACTACCGATAGTTCAAGGGATGGTAAAAGCTCCGAGGTCTTCAAGTTTCGGGGCCATAGAATGTACGATAGCACTCACTTGATGAGTCATATTAATTGTTTCACACTACATCGACCTCTTCTTCGTTACCAAATCCTTCATAAACTTTGCATACCCCGGGATTTGCTCAAGTGCCTCCATCAAAGACACATTGATTGTAAGACTCTTCATTATTTCAATGAACTTTTTGAATTGGTTATCATCCTTTTGCTTCGCTAACCATTAAGGATAAGGCGGAGGTGGCCTAGTCAAAGATGCCTTGGCATTGGGCACCACCGGCTCGAGCATATTAATCACGTGTTCCCTAGATGGGTTCACGACATCTTGTGTTTCCACCTCGGCCTCATCAATATCTATCCTTACTTCATTGTTCATATTGGTCTCAACCACATCTTCAACAATCAAAGGACTCACATCTTCTTGGAACCCAACATCATCATCCACAACTTGATTTTCTTTCGAGGTATGTACATCACCTTGTGCAAATGAATGACCGTGGGGTCACCTTGGGGCACATTTTCTCGGCTTTGACATGCCGAAGAAGTGTCGGTCATTTCATCCAAAACATCACAGGCTTCATTGTAAGGAAGCTTCATAAAGTTACCTCTGGCCAATTGGTTCACAATGCATTGATTAGTGGTGTTGATGCCCCGATAAAAGGTTTGTTGAATCATCACATCTGTCATATCATTATTTGGGCACTCTTTCACCATTGTTCTAAATCACTCCCATATTTCATGCAAGGGTTCCGTTGGCTCTTGCTTGAAGGCCAAAATTTCATCTCGAAGCGCCGCCATGTGACTTGGCGAAAAGAACTTGGAAATAAACTTGTCCGCCAATTCATCCCACGTTGTGATGGAATGATTGGGGAGCCTTTCTAACCAATCAAATGCTTTACCCCGAAGAGAGAACGAGAAAAGCCTCAATCTCAATGCATCATCAAACACATTCGTCTGCTTGCTACCCCAGCATGTATCTATGAACCCCTTCAAGTGCTTGTAGGCATTTTGATCGGAGGTGCCCGTAAAGTATCCTATTTGCTCGAGCAAGGTCAACATGACATTTGTGATTTGAAAGTTTCCCGCCCAAATTCGGTGAGGAACGATGGCACTCGCATATCCTTGATTTGGGAGGACTCTTGGAGCCACTCTAAGCGGTGGCAGAGGAGGGTCTGGGATATTGTTGTTGTCATTTGCATTGGCCTGGCGGCCTCTACGTGGAGCTTGAGGTAAAATAGGAACCTCTTCTTGATCAAGATCATCTACCTCCTCCCCCTCATTCACATTGCCAAGAGGGTCATTAGCATTGAGAGCCATTTGTACCTGAGTAATTGACACAAACAAAATTAGTAACAAAGAAGTAAAGAAGAACAACACACAAAACTACTAAATAGATAGCCAAAAACTATAAGCTCCCCGGCAACGGCGTCAAAAAGTGATCACAACCAACTCCACACTACCAAAAAGTAGGAGAAGAGGTCGCAATAGCTTTTACCTGATATGAGGTTCGGGATCGAATCCTTAGAGAGCTAGAAGGGAATTCGGGTATCTACTTAGAATAGAATTGCATGTGTGCCCTTAAATGATCTTCACTTCATTTTTGGGTTTTTCAATTATAAACTACTATTAACAAACTACTAATTAAAACTAGAATGTGCTACGAGATATTTGCTAAAGTTATATCTAATGGGAAGAAGGGCACTAGGATCGTGACATCACCTAGGTGGCTAATTGAATGGTAGATGTTACTAAGGTTCGATTGACATAATTGGGGCTTATGCTATAAATGTTGTACAATTTTACCCACTCTCACACCTCTCGGTAGAGAGAGTGATTTTGCCCAATTGACTCTCTCGAGACCAAATGGGTAGGCAAATTAGATCAAGCAACTAGGGTTCAAGTAGGGTGATTACTCTCTCGAGGTTTAACCCGTTAATTGAGACTATCATTTCTCATGAGTCCATCCCAATTTGTTGTTGGGTTAATTTTGGAGACATAAACTCTCTTTCTCAAGAAGATTCAAATCCACAAAGCACAAATCAGTGTTTGCAACTACCAATTCATAGATTAAAATATAAAATCAACCCAAATAGCAAACACACAGAGTCAATCTAACCCTAGATGGCAATACCCGTCAATTATCCACACTAGGGTTGAGCCACAACCCTAGCTAATGGGTTTAGCTACTCATGCTTGAATAAGAAAATGAAGAAATAGATGAAAAACAAGAGATAATAACTAAATACTAAATTAAATTACAAGAATGTATGTAGATAGGATGCCAAAAATGGCTACCAAATACGTTCCCACGAGCGCAGCTCAGTTTTGAAGATTACAAATGATCTAAAAATGGTAAAATGTTCTATTTATACTAAACTGGAAAAACTGGAAATAAAACCCTGCGGGGTGCACAAAATGGACTGCGGCCGCACAAGGCTCTTGGATTTCAAAACCTGGCTCTCTGAAGTTGGGCTCTGCGGACTGCGCAGAATGGACCGCGGCCGTAGTGGCAGCTAGCGCGGTCCGCACAAAGATGACCGCGGACCGCATAGGCTTGGACTCTGGAAATTTCAACTCTCTGAATCTCTACTTTGCGGACCGCACAAAATGGTCACGCGGCCGCGAACCGCGCAATATGAACAGCCGTCGCATTGCCTGAAGCCTAATTTTCTCAACTCTCTGAATCTACCTAGTGCGGACAGCACAGAATGGACTGCGACCGCACCAGGTGTTTTGCCTTAAATCACACACTCTGAATCTACCTAGTGCGGACCGCACAAAGTCGAATGCGGTTGCACTAGGCCTTTTTGCCCTCAGTTTGCCTTGTCTTTGATACTTGAGCAGGTTTTACTCCCTTTAAGCCGACCTTTGACATTTTGGTCACTTTATCGATCAAACCTGCAATCAAGCACACTTATGAGCCTTTTGGGACTATTTTGTAACAATTTATAACGAAAACGTAAGCAAGAAGGAGCATAAAATATGACAAAATCCCTAGTTATCAGTCACCTTGTAACGCTTCATTTCAAAATCATAAATAATATAGGTCTCGACCCACTTTCATATTTTCACGGCAACTTGTGCCTATATTTATATCACAGTCGCACGGACAACTCACGTGCCATTAAATAAAACCATAATATTTTTCCTGGCACCTTGTGCCCATATATTTCTGTCTCACATTGCACAACAATATTCTCATATTACTCAGTTCATAGGTTCCATACCTAATACAATTAAGAATGTTTAAGGAGCCTCATACATTTAACATAAAGTAGAGTACAACTTCCAACTCAATTAGGATATCAACAAGAAAAGATGAAGTTATATTTAGAAATCATTTGACAAAGAAGATACCCTTTTTAATTAAAGTACAAAGTCGAATGAATCATTACCTTTAATACGAGAAATCAATAAATCAAAACATAGTAGAAATTCCCTTTTAGGTAAAGTACAATCTCAAACGGTTTAAGAAAAATTTAGTTGAGAAATTCATTGAGTTAAAAATGTAACAATTGTTGAAATTTGAAGTATTGAAAGCTATATATAAATGCGGTGAGGTATTGAAAACAATACAGGTTCCAACACAAAGGATCACAACAGTAAGGAAAATTCTGAACCGTTAAAACACTTGAATTGACAACAACAATTAAACACAGTAGACAGAAAGTGCACGGCATCACCCTTCGTGCTTTTACTCATGTCCTCACCATAAGAATCAAAATTCACTTTTATTCTTTCTTGTTGCGGCATGCAACACAATCCCCACCATATATTACTGTTGCGGTGTGCAACCTGATCCATTTAATATTGTTGCAGCGTGCAACCCGATCCATTTAATATTCAAGCGAAGACTAATCAAAAAAGAATCCTGGCAGGGAAACAATAAGGAAACAACCATATCCCGGCAAGGGGGTCAACAACAAGAGTAAACACATCCCGGCAAGGGAACCAATAGTAGGGATTAAATATGTCTCGGCAAGGGAATCAGCTATAACCAAACTTGTACCGATAATTAACTTCACAATTAAACACCAACTTGAGCCAACACTCTACCATGTTCAACAATTAAATTCTCAACTTGAGCCAACGCTCTACCATGTTCAATTAACAATAATACTTCCACAAGTCATATTCCTCAATAGAAATTATCATATAGAGCATATACAATACAAAACATAGTCACATTAATCGAAGTATAAGACTCACGGGGATGCTTGACACCAACGTATAGATACGTGTCACCACGCCAATACGTCGTACTTAACAAATAACAAATAACAAATAGGACACAAATCATAATCCCTCAAGCTAAGGCTAGACCAAACACTTACCTCGCTTTGCTACCAATTCAAAATTCGAACAAGCCTTTGCCTCGCGAATTCTTCCAAAGCTTCAAATCTAGTCATAATAATTCAATATACTTAATATAAATTGTACGAATTAATTCCATATGAAATTACTAATATTTCGGATTAAAATTTGAAATTTATTTTAAAATTCAACAACGGGACCCATGTTCCGAATCCAAGAAAAACTCACAAAATCCGAACACCCGTTCCGATACGAGTTCAACCATACAAAAGTTATCGAATTCCGACATCGGATTGTCTTTCAAATCTTCAATTAAATTTTTGAAGATTTCTACCATTTTCAACCCAATTTTTGCCTACTTAAACTCAACAATATTCCAACAAACCTTATTGTTACAAGCATGTATAACTAATTCTCTTACATCCAAGAATCATCTTACTAATTACACATTTCTAGTTATATTTTGAAATTGAAGAATTGGGGAAAATAAATTCTTACCTCTTTGAAGCCTTAGCAATCCTTTGATGCGATTTCAAGGTTTAATTCAAGGAAGAGTAGTGGAATCCTTGGTTATCCCCTTTCCTCTCTCTAGAATCGCTCTCCCTTCTCTCTAAAACACTAGAAATTCCCCTAAAAATGAACCCCAATCGACTTAAATGAAATGGGGTTCGGGTTCTAAAAACTCATTTTTGTACAGCCGCGGCGCACGGGGCGCCACGGAGCACAGGGTGTCTATTCAAAATGTGCCAGGAAATGAAATTTCGGACCATTCTGGAATTGCTTACAGGCTCGACGCACCGGGCACCGCGTGGGGCGGCTCGGTAGTACAAATATTTCTAGCGTTTAGTAATTTTGCCATAACTTCTTGTAGGAGTGACCAAATGACGATCGGTTTGAATAGTTAGAAACTAGACTCAAAGATCTTTCATTTTATAGGTTGGCGATCACATAAATCATTGTATACAAGTAGATGTGCTTGTTCCAAGTGAGGTCTTATACATACTTATTTACAACTTTAGTTTATTATAAAATTTTCCAACTTGACTTAGACATAGGACTTTCCTTAGACCCAATATATCTTATAGTATGCCTAATACACTTGCTATCATATCCAGTTGGTATCCATCATGATAATAGATCCCTTCCACATATAAAATAATATAATTAGAACACATTAACTTTCTTATTTCGCCAAGATGCACCGAATTATCCTAGGGACTTCCAAATCCAAATTCGGACACACGTCTATGTCCAAAATCACCATACAAAGCTATTGAAATTATTAAAATTCCATTTTGGGGCCGTTTGCTCAAAAGTCAACTCTCCAGTCAACTCTTTCCATTTGAGCTTCAAAAAAATAAAATTTTGTTTTTCTTTAAATTTAACTCCGAATTTTACGAAAACCAAACTCGACCACAAACACAAGTTGGGGCGTTACACCGCCTTACCCCTTCCTTCATTTTCTTCTACTTATTTTCTTTTTATTCTTTCAAATTTGTCGAATCTAAAAAAATCAGAGGTTTTGCCATTTTTTTAACTTCTCCGAAAAATAGAACCTAGCCAACTCCCACTAAAATTCTTGGATTTGCTTGTTGGTTTTTTTTCCTGTGGACTTTAGGTAGCTGCTCATATTGATTAAAAAATTGATGACCTTAATTAGAAATCTACTCGTGTTAATAATAGTTGATAGAAATTACACTAAAAATTTATTTCAATAATTGCTAGATACAATGCCGGAAAGCTGCTCGAAATTATGCTAAAAAGATGCCCTTCTTTCCGTGACCACCACACATACGAATCTTGAGGTAAATTTTCCTACATTACCCCTCTTAAAGATTCAATTTTTACAATCTGGGTTTATATGAATGAATATCTTAGTATCTTTAGGTTTGTTGTGGAAAAAGTGAAAATGGTGAGCCAGTTAAACCCAGATTTGGATTTGAATGTCAAAATTTGGATGTCTAGTATGTGGGTCGGAGCGGATTCGGTCCAATTTAGGTTATTAAAAAGAACCAGATGGCCTTGAGCCTTAAATCAATGCCACATGTCTATTATGTCTGTTTTGGGGCATTTTTGTTTTAATAGTGTAACGGTAAGGAGTTTTTTGACCCGATAGTATAACGAAGGACATTTTTAAATAATTGTTAATAGTATAGGGACATATTAGACCCTTTACCGATCCAAATAAGGATTTCTTGTTCATGGAAAATCATATGAATATTCTAATTGAAGGCATAGGGACTTATTGTTTGATCATGGAGACTGGACGTCACCTTGATCTATTACAAACTCTTTATGTACCTTCAGTTTCTAGGAATTTGATTTCTCTTTCAAAACTTGTTGTTTTTGGATTTTATTTAAAGTTTGGAAATGAATATTTTAATTTATATAAGAATGCTATTTTTTATGGTTGTGATTTTCTTAGTGATGGTTTATATGAATTGAAACTCGATATTAGTTTTTCTAAATCCCTTCTTACTGTTCAACATAATGTTGAAATTAAATGTAGTTCACTAGATGAAAGTTCTTCTTACTTGTGGCATAGACGTTTGGGTCATATATCCAAAGAAAGGTTAGAAAGATTAGTAAATAATGAGATTCTTCCAAATATAAATTTTACTGATCTTACTATATGTTTGGATTGCATTAAGGGAAAGAAAACCAAGCATAGTAAGAAAGGTGCCACAAGAAGTACCCAGCTTCTTGAAATCATACACACCAATATTTGTGGATCCTTTGATGTTCCATCTTTTGGTGGAGAAAAATATTTTATTACTTTTATCGATTACTTTTTACATTATGGATACATTTATTTGCTAAAAGAAAAATCTCAAGCAAAAGATGCTCTCAGAGTGTTTGTTAATGAGGTTGAAAGGTAATTAGATAAAAAGGTAAAAATCATTTGGTCAGATAGAGGTGATGAATATTATGAAAGATATAATGAATCAGGATAATGTCCATGTCCATTAGCAAAGTTCCTCGAGAAACGTGGCATATGTGCACAATATACTATGTCACGAACACCTCAACAAAATGATGTTGCAGAAAGGCGTAATCGAACACTTATGGATATAGTTAGAGCATGAGGAGTAATTCCTCATTACCCAAATCATTGTGTATGTATGCTCTTAAAAACCGTTGTATATTTATTAAACAAGGTTCCTAGTAAGACAGTTCCAAAGACTCCTTTTGAACTGTAGAGAGGAAGGAAACCTAGTTTAAGGCACCTTCATTTTTGGGGTTGCCCAGCGGAAGCTAGAGTTTATAATATACAAAAAAAGAAATTAGATTCTCGAACAGTAAGTGGTTACTTTATTGGTTACCCAGAGAAATCTAAAGGGTATGTGTTTTAATGTCCAAACCATAGTTCGAGAATTGTTGAAACCGGTAATGCAAGATTCATTGAGAATGGTGAAGTTAGTGAGAGTGTTGAAAAATAACGTGTGGAAACAAAATAGGTGAGGGTCAATATTTCATTACCCACGAATGTGCCTACTTCTGTACAAATACTAAATATTGTTTCAGCTATTGAAGAACACTTTGACAACACTGAGCAATGTTTGGATGAAACACTTTATGAAAAAACTAACTCACAAATATCTGACACAAATAAACCATAAGAAATTCCATTAAGAAAATCTCAAAGAATTAGAACATTGGCTATTTCGGATGTTTACATGGTTTATTTGCAAGAGTCAAATTTTGATACTGGCCTTAATAAGGTCCGGTTTTATATTCACAAGCCTTAGAAAGTAATGAGTCTGACAAATGGATTGATGCCATCCGTGGAATACATTAAAGTCTGGAATCTCGTTGAATTGCTAGAAAGTTCTAAAAGAATCAGGTGTAGGCGGGTCTTTAAGACCAAACACGATTCAAATCGAAATATTAAACAATATAAAGCCAGACTTGTTTCCAAGGGTTATACTCAGAAAGGAGGCATTGATTATAAAAAGACTTTTTTGGACCAACTAGAAGCTTTCGGAACTAAAGGAAAATGTCAAATATATGGTCTAAATAAGCCTCACGACAATGGTATATAAAGTTTAATGATACCTTAACATCTTTTGGATTTGTGGAAAATACTGTTGATCGGTGTATATACCATAAGATCAGTGGGAGCAAGTTTACATTTTTAGCCCTATATGTTTATGATATCCTACTTGCTGCTAATGATTTAGGAACATTGCATGAGACTAAAGATTTTCTCTCTAAGAATTTTGAATTGAAAGATATGGGTGAGGCATCTTATAAGATAGGAATAGAAATTCCGTGATAGATCACAATGATTATTGGGATTGTCTCAGAAAGGCTATATCAAAAGAGTTCTAGAGAGATTTAACATGAATAACTGTTCAGCATGAATTATTCCAATTCAAAAAGGGGACAAATTTAGTCTCGTGCAATGCCCTAAGAATGATGTAGAACGAAAAAAAATGAAATTAATTCCTTACTCTTCTATTGTTGGTACTATGATGTATCCTCAGACTTGCACAAGACCAGATATTAGTTTTACGATTAGAATGTTAGGAAGATATCATAGTAACCCAGGAATTGATCACGGGAAAGCTGCAAAAAAAGTCTTGAGGTACCTGAAAGGAACGAAGGATCACATGCTCATGTATAGGAGATCCAAGCATTTGGAAGTTGTTGGATACTCAGATTTAGATTTCCCTAGATGTATTGACAATAGAAAGTCTAAGTTTGGTTATTTGTTCTAATTAGCTGAAGGAGCAATATTGTGGAAGAGTGTCAAACAGTCTGTCATTGCTACATCCACAATGGAAGCATAATTTGTGGCATGTTTTGAAACCAAAATACAAGCATTATGGCTGCAAAACTTTATTTCATGACTTGGTGTTGTTGACACCATTACCAAGCCGCTGAATATTTACTGTAATAATTTGGTAGCAGTATTCTTATTCAAGAACGATAAGTACTCCAAAGGTGCCAAACATATGGAATTAAAGTACTTTACCGTCAAGGAGGAAGTTCAAAAACAAAGAATGTCACTTGAGCATATTAGAACTGATGTCATGATTGCATATCCGTTAACGAAAGGTTTACAGCCAAAGATATTTAAAGAACATGTACATAGAATGGGTCTTGGTTGTATTTATGATTGATGTATTAATGATGTTTTGACACTCTGAGCTCATTTATGTGTTTCTGATATATATATTAATGATTTCATGTTTCTCATAATATTGTACACATTATTGTTTTGAGATATTACAGGACGAGTCTCAATGAGACATTATTGTGGACCATAATATTTTATAGCTAATGGACCTGATACGATAAGTTACTAATGTTGTAGTACATGGGAGGGAGTATGTAGACAAATTATATGTAACCGCCATAACTCACGTTTACTAGTTTATTGTACTATGGAAAACTATAGATAAAGAACTGGGTAGGGGCCGCGTGAACCCCGCTGCCATAAATTATAACGTAGGCTCGACCACTAGGGCCGACCTTAGGCGGGGAGCCCCTTCAAAGTGCTATGGTCACCAGCTTAGTATTCCACCATCCATAATACTTTTCATTGAATCTTAGAGGTCATATGGTTGATTGTCCTTCCTCAAGGATTGGTGGAGAAGCTACGTTGAAGATATTTTCTAGGTGCTAACCTTTTAGAAAGAACCTGCTCTGATACTAATTAATAGAAACTAGGGGTCCGTCAAACAGTATAGAGAACCAACCAAGTTCTTTATCAGTTCCCACAGTAAATATGCAGTAAATAAATAACATGCGATATTTACATAGAAAACTCGTTGCTCACTTAAAAATCACGACCTACCCCAATAGGATTTCAACTCCACTAAACTAAGCAAACTTCAGATTACAATCTCTTGCAATCTAGAAATTAAACTCTTAATCACTCACCCTTACAATAACTCTATTATAAGTCCTTTGCGGTAACTCTATTACAGAGCAACAAATCTTGAATAACTCTAGGCAAGAAACCAAAGAAAACAATGGTTGAAATCCGTCCTACAAAGACACTTCTTGGAAGTAGTGTAGGATTACAAAGTGAAGAACAAAATGACAAAGACTCGACAAACCTAAGGACTTAAGATATCTTATATATCTGGATTTGATCTTTGAGGTTGTAGAAGCTTTGTTCTTGAGAGAGCCTTGAAAGCTGTGGCAACTAGCACTTGAGAGAATATGAATTTTTGGATTTGCAAGTGTTAGGTCAAAACCTTGTATCATGTTCTATATACATTCAAACCTCTCTATAACAGCCTCATTTTTTTTGAATATTTTTGGATGTTATAACGAAGTTCTGTTATAGAGAACATATATTATAACATAACATAAAAATTGATTCTGAAAAAGCTTGACTTTTATAGTGAAGTGTTGTTATATAGGGATGTTATTATAGAGAGGTCTGACTATATATGAATGAGCATGCGAGAAGAGATATGGTCTTTTAGTTTGGCCTTAGCAAGCTACAGTTGTGCTGCTGTAGTTCTGCTAAACCTGTCAAACGTGTCGGGTTGACCTGGTTCCGGATCGGCCCAAACCGATTTTCGACCGCACCGGACTAGACCGGTTTCCAACCGAACTGGACCGACCCGGTGGTAAAGGGGTCGGGCAGTGTTGGGCTTAACAATGAACTACCATGTGCCTATATAGATTTGGATACCGATTAACCGGACCAGTCCAAACTGGTAATGTAATGTCAAGCTTGAACCGGTGAACCGGACCGGTCCAGACCGACCCGAATCGGTTCAACGGCTAGATTTGATTTATTTTTTATTTTTAAAAAAAAATATTTGATCATTGGAAAAGGTCAACTCCCATTTTGACTGTTGCCCAATGGTCTTAATTGCAAAAATAGCCATTTTGGGGTATTTTTAAATTAAAAATAGCACTTTTATTATTTACTAATTTAATCCTTTGAAAAAATATAAATAGACCATCATCTTCTTCTTTTTTTCACTCGTCTCTCAATTTGAAGTTTATTCGTGGTAACGTCGGAGTTGCGAAATTCAATTTCAAGACTTTAAAAATCATCATGTTTTCAATTTATTGCGGAATTCAGTTCCAACAGCCATTTTTTGTACTTTAAGACATTTCGGCCTACCTCTTTAGCCACCCCCCCCCCCC
>MU780921.1:38722-67999 GCA_026770625.1 Nicotiana glauca
GAACAAGTTCGTATGGTGTTTTAGAGTGGGTTGGTATTTTTTTGGTTGAGGTCCCGGGGGCCTCGGGATGGTTTCGGATGGTTAAACGGAAGGAAATTGGTAAATTGCAGGTCTGTTGGGAAGCTTCTGTTGTTTCCGCATCTGCGGTGGGTGAGCCGCATAAGCGGTCCCGCAGATGCGGCTCAGTGATCGTAAAAGCGACCCCTTGGTGGCCTGGGAGTTTTCGCAGAAGCGGACCTTGTTCCGCAAAAGCGGTCTCCGCAAAAGCGGAGTAGTGACCGCAGAAGCGGTCTAGAATGTTATGGCTGGGACCGCAGAAGCGGTATATTGACTGCAAAAGCGGCTACCGCAGAAGCGGTCGTGGGTAATTGAGTGAAAGACCGCAGAAAGGGATATTTGGATGCGTAAGCGATACCGCAGGTGCGGTCAATGAGTTGCAGAAGCGAAAATCGCTGAGGGTTTAAGTAATCAGTGCATTGAAAATTTCAGAAGTGTAAAAAACATTTGGGGCTTCGAACAAAGAGGGATTTTGGGCGATTTTGAAGAGGAATTCGTGGAGTATCATCAGTTAAGGACTCTTGGACCTAGATTATGTCATTATGGTGTTAAAACATGGAATTAATCACTGAAATTGGAGGAATCAAAGTGTAAAAATGGAGGTTTTTGCTTGAAGCCTAAGAAATGATAAAATGATGATTTGAGGGGTCAAATGGACTCCGATTTTGATAAATTTTATATGTACGGACTCGTGGCGAGACGAGGATTCTGGAAATGTTAATTTCGTAATTTTTTGAGAAGCGAGCCCGGGGCTCGAGTTTTGCTAGTTTCGAGATTTTTGTTATAATTCGATTGGGTATTGTCCCATTTGCATATTGTGATGTATTTGCTCTATTTTTGGCTAGTTTCGACGTGCGTGGAGGACAATTTGAGGGGCAAGGGCGTCGCGAGCTAGGAATTTCACCGGTTCGAGGTGAGTAATACTTGTGAATGATATTCTAAGGGTTTAAAACCCCGAATTTTTGCACATCCTAGTGCTGTATTGAGGTGACTTGCACGCTGGACCTGAGCGTAGGGTAGAGCAGCGTTGGGGATCGTGACTTGGTCCATCCCGACTGTTGGTATTTATCGCGTATTTGCAAATGATTTGTTGTTATCATTATGACTTGGGCATATTGCCATACTTGGAGCTTATTGTCGATTGTTTGAACTCTTTATGAACTGTCATCACTGTTTCCCTCACTATTTGAAATATTATTTGAACTCAGTCCATGTGATTTACACTGTTTTATGAACTCAGCTATATTTTACTCAAACCTGGAGTTTTAACTGATATTTGAACTATCATTTGAGCTGAATATCACTGTTTTACTGATGCCCGAGGGGCTTTTTGACTATCTTTGGATTGATTGGGGCCGAGGGCCATATGTAAGGGCATGATGAGTGATGTGAGGAGGCTTTTAGGCCTCAAGTGTTATGTGAGGGGGCTTTCAGGCCTCGAGTGTATGGTGAGCAGGCTTTCAACCCTTGTGTTGATATTATTCAGGCTTTCAGGCCTTATTATAGCGCTTGGGCTGAAAGAGCCCCTCCGGAGTCTGCACACCCATAGTGAGCGCGGGGTACCGCTTTGATATGAACAGTGGTAACAATGACACTGTTGTATGTGTTTCGGTCAGGTAACAATGACTGACCACTCAGGTAACAATGACACTGAAACACTTTGGTCAGGTAACAATGGCTGACCGGTCAGGTAACAATGGCTGACCTTATTTGTGTATTTCTTGTTCATTGATTTCTTTAAAGAGAATGTTGTTGCTATAATTTCATGGATTCTACTATCTATTTGGTTTACTGCTTAAGATAGCATTNATGCGTGCAGTTGCAGGTAATGTCTATCCGGTAGTGGGTTGTTAGCAGGACCGAAGGCCATATTGTAGTAGTTGAGCAAGGTGACCGCCAGCGTTAGCGGCACCGCATTCCACTTTTGAATTTTAGTTTCATCTTGTATACATGTATTTTGTTTGGTCCAGTAGTAGTGTCCCTACTCATTATATGCTCGTGACTTGTGACACCCCGGTCGGGTTGTATTGGAATGGAATTAATAGTTAAATGCCACTAAGATGCATTTCCTATTCATTATGTTTAATAGTTGTTTAATAATAGGATTTGGGGTTGTTGGCTGGCCTTGTCTTCATGAGAGGCGCCATCACGACCGGGTATGGGATTTGGGTCGTGACAGCGTATGTCTGGATCTGGCTTTTGAAGACCCGGGAACATTTTGGCACCTATTGTGGAAGTTAGCATTTTTTGAAGAATTTCATGAGTTTGGGTTGAAGTGCATTTTAGTGTTATCAATGTCTGTTTGGGATGATGAGTCTGGGAATAGCTCCGTATGGTGATTATGGTGTTAGGAGCGTGATCGGAAGTGAATTCGGATATCCGTGGGTTATTTTGGAGTCATTTGGCTAAAGATAGAAATTTGAAGATTTTTTAGGAGTTTGATCGAGAGTGGACTTTTTGATATTAGGGTTTGAATCCGATTCTGGAAGTTGGAGTAGGTCTGTAATGTCGAATGTGACTTGTGTGCAAAATTTAATGTCAATCGGACATGATTTGATAGGTTTCGGCATCGAATGTAGAAATTGGAATTTCTTAATTTCATTAGACTCGAACTGGGGTGTGATTCATATTTTTAGCATTGTTTGATGTGATTTGAGGCTCGACTAAGTCTGTTATACATTTTGAGACTTGTTGGTACTTTCGGAGGGGGTCCCATGGGGCTCGGGTGAGTTTCTGGGTGATTTCGGACCATTTCTAGGCCATTTTTAGCTGTTGGTTTTTTGCTACAACAGTATGGTACGCGATCATAGGGAATTGGTCGCGATAGCGATGAGTAAAGTGGGAGAAAATGGCAAGTGATATGCAATCGCGAAGGACCTTTCGCGATCGCGTAGAGGAAAGTTTCTGCTACACTGACCCAACTTTGGAAGCTTGTATCTCACAATCAATAAGGAATTTGGAGATGATCCAAAAATGAAAGTTGTAGAACGTTGTGTCTAGTTTTCAGAAAAGTAGAATTTGGTTGTATGTACAAAAAGTTATGAGTGTTACACTACAGTCTATCCGGGAAGAGTTCAGAAATTACGAAGAAGAAATTTGTGTTGCACATGGCTGACTTTGGAAGCTTATATCTTGTAATCTATAAGGAACTGGGAGATGCGCAAAGCATGAAAGTTATAGTCCTTGGAGTCTAAGTTTCAAAATGTTAAACCATTTGTAACTTGGAGTTTTCTACAAAACGTTATGGCTATTATACTAGTGACTGTCTGGAAGAACTGGGCATTTGTTCTTCGCCATCGCGAAGTATTTTCCGCTATCGTTAAGGGCAACTTTTGGGCTGAAAAATGTTGTACTTCGTGATTTCAAAGCATTTTTCATGATCGCGAAGAGTGAATACTTGGGAAGAAGCTATATTTCGAAGTTTCGGCCATTTTAAACATATTTGGAGCTATGGAGCTCGGTTTTAAGCGATTTTTACCATATGGATTGGGGTAAGTTTTCTATATCCGAAAGTAATTATACTTCATGATTGTATGGTTATATTCATCCTTTATTTCGGATTTAAATGGAATAAATCAAGATTTTTGCAAAACTTTTCAAGAACGAAAATTCAAGATTTGGAGGTCAAGTTGTTATCGAAATTTGGTAAAATTGATATGGTTGAACTCGTATCATAATGGGTTGTCGGATTTTGTGATTTTTTTGGAATCCGGGCACGTGGGCCCGAGGGCGATTTTGTCAACTTTTCGAACGGAGTTAGGAATTTATCTAAGTTGAATTGTTGTGAGTATTAGAGCATATATTTATGGATTTTCTCATTTATTGGCTAGTTTTCGAGTGTTTATTGAATTCTCATTTATCCATTTGAGTCGTCAGAAGGGTTTGGAAGTCAGTTTTGGAAATTCGGAGCAAGGTGAGTCTCCTTTCTAACCTTATAAGAGGGAATTATCCCCATAGGTGAATTAATTGGATATGTACTTCTATGTGTAGGAGCTACGTACGCATGTAGTGACGAGAGTCCGTGCGTAGCTGCTATTATGCTTAAGTCCGGTTAGTTTAGGGCCCAAAAGCATGCTTTACTTGTGATATTTGCAACCTTATTGACAAATTTTAAAATGCTTAAAACATATCGAACGTGTAAATGAATTTCTAAAAGGCTAGATATTATTTCTTGACTTTCAAAAGAGAAACTTGCCTTTTCCTGAATAATTGCTCCTTGATGAATTCTTGATTTGACTGTTTGAATGTGTTTATCTATTGTGGAATGGGCCGAATGCCTCGATAGATTGAATAGATATATCGATGGTTTGCGCCATTCGACCCTCTGGCAGTGCACAATTTAAATATTGTTAGATTGGACAGTACGGCCTCGGCATGATTTGTGCATGCTTGTATTTGCTTGACTTGCAAATTGTAAATGACGATATTGCCTCCCTGTCTTGAGATAAATGCATAAATGATGGGTAAAAAATGAATTTGAAATTTTCCTATTAATAAAAGAATTGATTACTTGCTTCATGCTATGGAGTTACAACCATTTTTATAAAAATCCTAGATTTGCTATATTATTGGTATATTATTATTGAACTGCTAGAAAGTGTCGAAGTCAACCTCTCGTCTCTACTTCTTCGAGATTAGACAGGATACTTACTGAGTACACGTTATTTTTGTACTCATGCTACACTTGTTGTGTCTTTTTGTTGCACAGGCACATGTACGTTTAATGGCATAGTCCATTCAATCTTATGAGACGTGAAGTGATGGTTCTAAATCGGGAATCGAGGAATTGTAATGGTACTACAGATATGGTGCGTGATGTTTCCTCCTGTGTATTTGACTGGGCAGCAAAGGATGGGGAAGGGCATGTGGGAAGTGTCTTGTGGTGATTAAACTCCTAGAAGGCCTAGTGTGGGAAATAGGAGTTGAGTAGTTTCCTAAAGGAGTGAGTTTGACCAAAGTGGGAGAGTGACAGAGTAGCATATGGGTTTAGTGGCATGATAACTGCACACCTTGAGGAAAGGTTTAGAGTGATTTGGGAATTTTAGTGGGCGATGATTGGTCTGCGGGCTTAATTTGAAATATTGGCTATTATATGGCGAGAGATTGGATGCAACAGAAAGAGAGTTGCTTGATACGAAGAAGGATGTAATATAACTTTGAATTAGAAGATATTGTCGCACATTTAGTTGATGTCCATAAGAACTGAACGGACTAGTACAGTTGGTGAATGAGCATATGATCGGGATGGATTATTGATGTCATACTGATTGTACCCGTGCAGTGATGTTATAAGTTATCGGCATATAATTTCCACATATGAGTTATCTCCTATGAGCAGGTCAGCGGTCGCGTGGTTGGCAAAGCTCCTGCGAAGGATTTTAATAACTATCTAGTAAGAGGTCGAATATGCAAATGTTGCTAGATATTCAAAGAATTCATGAAACACTAACGGAAGTATTCAAGAAATCTAACGGTTTGATTGCGCAAGGTCATATCAATATGCGATAAAGAATCTTGGTGGGTTCTAGAGTTGTGTAATAGCGGCTTCAAACTAAGTGGGGGAGTCTCACCACCTACAATTGGGTTGCATGGTTATCTACTTGTGAGGTTTGGGTTATCGGCGTATTGGTGAGTTGTTACAGCTAAGGGAAAATAACATAAGTGGTAATTTGAGCAAATGAATTGCTAAATGTATGTTATAGTTGGCCTTATTGACTCATATTCAGGATTTGGAAAGATTCAGGATTTATTCTTCGTATAAAGGTGATTTACAAGAGAAGTGATTCAGTCGAGTGCTTCATTGAGATGGGTATTCATATGCCAGCGGAGCCTTAGATTTGATTATATTTGGGACCAAGCCAGAATGGGTGGCTCTCAACAACGGTCCTAGTGAATTCAAAGGTTAAAAATGTGGTGCCTAAGGATTCAAGCCGGAAGTATGGCTAAGAATTAAGCTTTTATAGAAGATTATGATAAGAGTCTCGGAATGTTCTATGATATTTTTGACTTGTAGTGTAGCATTGGGAGGAAAATGAGAAAAAGACTTCGAATTCGTAGAGGAATTATCAGAATGGGTGTATCAGTTGAAGATGCGAATGTGCGTGCAAGGAGGGTTTGAAATGGTTCATGGGTTTAGAGACAATGTGGTCTCGTGGAATAGGGTCACTCAGGATGAGTGCATATTTGGGTTCATGATGTTTTGAATGGGGCTACTATTATTCCTAAGTCAAGCCTAGAGTAAATTGGAAGAAGTAAAATCAGTCAGCAATGGTTGAATTGGTATAATGGTGGCAATGATTAGTTCCTTCAGCGTGTTAAGTTATAAACATGAGTACATTAATGTGTGCAAGGTTTGACGGCCGCCGTAATTGATTCTATTTAGAGGCTTTCGAGTATTATGGCCTATTATGTGCAGATGGATCCCGGAAGAGTTATGGTGGTTTAGACTACTACTTGAGGTTGGTATTTTCTGCGGTTATGAGAATTCAGTAATGGGTTGTAATGGTTCCCTTGAAATGAGTAAAGTAAAAGACTTATATATGATGAAGTGTTTAATTTTTTAGTGGTTTAGGAGTTATGATAAAATTCGTGTAGTCTTACGCATTGTCATGATTAAGTGTCGTGAGTAGCGTGGGATTTGGAAGTTGAGAATCAAGGTTGCGGTTCGATGTTAACAAGGAAGTCATGGGCACGGATGAGAAGGAAAAGAGTTTAGATGTTTAGAGTAAGCTGGTATTATCTTTAGCGTCACCTGAGATCAGTGTCATGAGTAAGAGGTTTTGTGTATTGACTTACGGATCCTTGATTCTCTTTGCAGTATCTGTATGGCCGATGAAATGGATGTGCAGACTTGTTACCTGGTGGAGAAGGCCATGGGAGCATATCCCTCGGAAATATTGTATAAGTGTGACGTGTAGTCACTTAATTGATTGGGGATTTAAACCAAGTATGGAGATTGTGGTACTATAGCTAATTGAGAATTTATGCCTAAAGGGCGCTCGATTCATTTGGTTGTGGAATGTGGAATGTTGTTCCAGATTGGACAGTTGTTCTTGTGTGTTATAGGAAAAAGGGGTTATTATGGACCCAAGAAAGATTATTGGCCTAGTTTGGTACAATCAGAATCGGCTTAAGGTATGTGAATGGATTTAAGTATGAATATGGGCTCTATATCAGGACGGATGTGTTCATTTCAGCATAGTGCTCCTTATGGAGGAGTATTCAGGCATTGGATGTTATTTTGTCGTCAGCTATTTCATGTAATGCTATATTGTGCCGTGTGAGTTGTGAATGGCTTGATAATTTTATTATATGTTGAGGTTCCGCGTAACGATGGTGTTATGTGAGTAGGATGGCTCTTGAGTTTCAGAACATATATTGCACCTCAGTTGTGCTTGAGTTTGTTAGCTTATGGCATTATATGTCTCTCCATGGATGGTATTATGCACTTAGCGTGCTTGTGACCGATATTAGGTATATTGTAGTAATGATCAATTTAGCTCGGTGTGTATTTCTTTATGTGAGTTCTATGTGTGGATCGGGTGGTACGCCACCACGGGTATGTTGTCTGGATCGAGTTGCATGCTGCAACAGTGTGATATTGAGTACAGTCCCCTACATTCTATTTTGTGTGTTTTGTTTCCCATTGCTTTCTGAGGGAGGTTTATAACACCTTCTCGATTGTCTAATTAGTTTTATAGGTTGAGTAGTCCCTTCCAGAGTTCATTTTCCTTATGTAGTTTCATGGGTTGAGTAGTCCCTTCTAGAGTTTATTTTCCTTATGTATCACGTTCGAGTTGGTAGCCTATTGGCACATTGTGGCATCATATGAGACATTTGGTCATGTCTGGAGTAGCTTATTGCCTGAGCAACTCGTACTAGGTAAGAAGAGGTTATTGGATCTAGGATTAGTGCGATCAGATTATATGAAGTATATTAAAGAGAAAATATAATTATTTGGTTCAGAATGAGGTAATGGTTTTTGTCAGGAGTATAGCCTCAATGATTTGTTGACTCGGCAGTTGGTTATGAATTTCTACACGTCTCTTCCAACGTGGCGGTATTATAAGAGTTGGAACAAGACTTATATGACATGGGGTGCATTGTGAGCATCAGATTTGGGAAATGTCGGTTATTATGATCAGAGAATGTTATAATGGTCATGTGAATGAGGTCGTGTATGGTGAGAATTTAGCCAAGGCATGTAATCATGTTCTGGTACCTCGTGTAGTAATTGATACGGTGTTCATATATAGGAAGCAGACCTGGTAGAGAATTTCGGATGTTGGAATTGGGCTCTAAGTTTATTTGCTTGAATAAAAAGGGAATATCTTTGGAATTGATCGAGCTAATGTGCTCAACTGGGTTGTAGTAGCACGGGTAGGTGCACGAGGTGTTAAATAGTGATTTCGGACAACTCCAGTGCAATTCTTAACACGTTCAAAGATGAATGTATGTTTAAGAGGGAGAGAATGTAACGACCCGACCGACCGTTTTGAGCTCTCGCGTGTCGTTCAGCAGTTTGAGGCCATGAGCAGCTTCACTTCAGATATTATGACTTGTCCGCATGGTCGGAATTGAATTTCGGGAATTTCGGAGTTGATTTGGAAAGAGAATTCTCATTTCAGAAGCTTTAAGTTGAAAGAATTGACTAAGGTTTGACTTTTGAGTAAACGACCTCGGAATCAGAATTCCAAGGTTCCAACAGGTTTGTATGATAATTTCGGACTTGGGCGTATGTCCGGATCGGGCTTTGAAAGACCCGGGAATGTTTCGACACCTATTGTGGAAGTTAGAATTTTTGGAAGAATTTTATGAGTTTGGGTTGAAGTGCATTTTAGTGTTATCAATGTTCGTTTGGGATTCTGATTCTGGGAATAGCTTCGTATAGTGATTCTGGTATTGGGAGCGCGATCGGAAGTGAATTCAAATGTCCGTGGGTCATTTTGGAGTCATTTGGATAAAGATAGAAATTTGAAGGTTTTGAAGTAGTTTGACCGGAAGTGGACTTTTTTATATCGGGGTCGGAATTTGATTCTGGAAGTTGGAGTAGGTCCGTAATGTCGAATGTGACTTGTGTGCAAAATTTGATGTCAATCGGACGTGATTTGATAGGTTTCGGCATCGAATATAGAAAATGGAATTTCTTAGTTTCAGTAGAGAATTGGGGTGTGATTCGTATTTTTAGCGTTGTTTAATGTGATTTGAGGCCTCGACTAAGTCTATGATACGTTTTGAGACTTGTTGGTATGTTCGGACGGGGTCCCAAGGGGTTCAGGTGAATTTCGGGTGATTTCGGACCATTTCTAGGCCATTTTTAGTTGCTAGTTATTGGCTACAGCAGTATACTACGCGATCGCGGGGGCAATGAGTAAAGTGGGAGAAAATGGCCAATGATATGCGATCGCGGAGGAACTTTCGCGATTGTGTAGAGGAATGTTTCTGCTGCACTGACCCGACTTTGGAAGCTTGTATCTCGCAATCTATAAGGAATTTGGAGATGATCCAAAAATGAAAATTATAGAACTTTGTGTATGGTTTTCCAAAACGTAAACCATTTGGAATTTGGTGCTGTGCAAAAAAGGTTATGAGTGGTACACTACAGCCTATCCGGGAAGAGTTCGAAAATTGCGAAGAAGAAATTTATGTTGCGTATGACTGACTTTGAAAGCTTATATCTTGTAATCTATGAGGAATTGGGAGATGATCAAAGCATGAAAGTTATAGTATTTGGAGTCTAATTTTCAAAATGTTAAACTATTTGCAACTTGGAGTTTTGTACAAAAAGTTATGGTCATTATACTAGAGATTATCAGGAAGAGCTGGCCATTTGTTCTTCGCGATCGCGAAGAATTTTCCACGATCGCGAAGGACAAAACTTGGGCTGAGAAATGTTGTGCTTCGCAATTGCGAAGCATTTTCCATGATCGTGAAGAGTGAATACCTGGGCAGAAGCTATATTTCGAAGTTTCGGCCATTTTAAACATATTTGGAGCTATGGAGCTCGGATTGAAGCGATGTTTGAGGCGATTTTTACCATATGGATTGGGGTAAGTGTTCTATATCCAAAATTAATTATACTTCATGATTGTATGGTAATATTCATCTTTTATTTCGGATTTAAATGTAAGAAATCAAGATTTTTGCAAACTTTTCAAGAACGAAAATTCAAGATTTGGAGGTCAAGTTGTTATCGAAATTTGGTAAAATTGATATGGTTGAACTCGTATCAGAATGGGTTGTCGGATTTTGTGAGTTTTTTTGGAATCCGGGCAAGTGGGCCCGAGGGCGATTTTGTTAACTTTTCGAACGGAGTTAGGAATTTATCTAAGTTGAATTGTTGTGAGTAGTAGAGCATATATTTATGGATTTTCTCATCTATTGGCTAGTTTTGGAGAGTTTATTGAATTTTCATTTATAGATTTGAGTCGTAAGAAGGGCTTGGAAGCCGGTTTTGAAACTTCGGAGCGAGGTTAGTCTCCTTTCTAACCTTGTAAGAGGAAATTGTCCCCATAAGTGAATTAATTGGATATGTACTTCTCTGTGTGGGGACTACGTATGCATGAAGTGATGAGAGTCCGTGCGTAGCTGCTATTATGCTTAAGTCCGGGTGGTTTAGGGCCCAA
Organism: Nicotiana glauca; assembly: GCA_026770625.1. Taxonomy (NCBI): domain Eukaryota; kingdom Viridiplantae; phylum Streptophyta; class Magnoliopsida; order Solanales; family Solanaceae; genus Nicotiana; species Nicotiana glauca. The sequence continues at coordinate 49,405 of MU780921.1, forward strand.
AAGCATGCTTTACTTGTAATATTTACAGCCTTGTTGACAAATTTAAAAATGTTTAAAATATATCAAACGTGTAAATGAATTTCTAAAAGGGTAGATATTATTTCTTGACTATTAAAAGAGAAACTTTTCTTTTCCTAAATAATTGCTCCTTGATGAATTCTTGATTTGGCAGTTTTGATGTGTTTATCTATTGTGGAACGGGCCAAACGCCTCGGCAGATTGAATAGATTTATCTATGATTCGCGCCATTCGTCCCTCTAGCAGTGCACAATTTAAATGTTATTGTATTAGGCTGCACGACCTCGGCATGATTTGCACATGCTTGTATTTGCTTGACTTGCAAATTGTAAATGACGATATTGCCTCCCTGTCTTGAAATAAATGCAAAAATGATGGGTAAAAAATGAATTTGGAATATTCCTATCAATAAAAGAATTGATTGCTTGCTTCATGCTATTTAGTTACAACCATTTTTATAAAAATCCTAGATTTGCTATATTATTGGTATATTATTATTGGACCTCTAGTAAGTGTCGAAGTCGACCTCTCGTCTCTACTTCTTCGAGATTAGACGAGATACTTACTGAGTACACGTTATTTTTGTACTCATGCTACACTTGCTATGTATTTTTGTTGCACAGACACATGTACGTTTAATGGCCTAGTTTGGCACGGCGACATGGTTGATATGGGAATTTAGGTGAACTGCACTTCTCGAGATGATCCGCATCCAGTAGTGTCTCCTTCAGAGTATTGTGTTGTATTTTCTTTCTACTGTCCAACTTGCTTTCCAGATAGTTATTGTATTATATTATTTCCTAGAAATTAGTCATGCACTTGTGACACCGGATTCTAGGATGTCTATGGGATTATTCAGTATTTTAAGATTATTAAAGGTATCATTATATATTCAGTGAAATTAATTATTTATTGTTTAATGTTTAAAAGAAATGATTTCAAAAATATAAAAATAAGAAATTACTAGTTATTTGGTGTTGGCTTGCCTGACAACGATGTCCATCGTCATCATGACCCTTAGTGGATTTTGGGTCGTGACACTATTCCTGTTGTTCCTTGTAATGATAAGCAAAGCATAAATAAAAATGATGTTCTTTGGTATCATATATTAGGACATATTCCATTTTCTAGAATGAAAACCATCCCTTCTATTTCTGCTGAATTATCTTCCAAACAATCCTTTATATGTTATATTTGTCCTCTTGTTAGGCATGCAAGATTACTTATTCGAGCTAGTTCTACTATTACTACTTCCTTGTTTGAGTTGATTCATATTGACACATGGGGTCCCTATCATACTCAGACTTATTCTGGAGCAAAATACTTTCTTACCATTGTGGATGACCATAGTAGATCTACTTGGACTCACTTGTTACATACTAAAAGTAATGTTTTTACCATTGTTAAAGCTTTCATTTCCATGGTGAGAACTCAATTTAACCTCCCTGTTAAAATAGTTAGAAGTTATAATGCCTTAGAAATTGGACTTTCCAATTCTGCCTTACAATACTTCTCAGATAATGGATTTATTTATCAAACCACATGTTCTCACACACCTTAATATAATGGAATAGTTGAGAGAAAGCATAAGTACTTGCTTGAAACAACTAGAGCTTTGATTTACCAGTCTAAATTACAAAAAAAAAAATTGGGGAGACTGCATTTTAACAGCTACCTATTTGATAAACAGATTTCCCTCCACCATTTTACATAACAAATCTCCATTTGAAGTGTTTTATGGCAAGTTTCCCTCTTATTCACATCTTAAATCTTTTGGGTGTCTTTGATATGCAACTGTACCTAAATGTGAGAGAAATAAGTTTGATCTAAGAGTTGTACCTTGTGTCTTTATTGGTTATCCATTTGCTAAGAAAGGTTATAAGTTGTACAATTTATCCACCAAGTGTATCCTTGTTTCTAGGGATGTCATATTTCATGAATTTATTTTTCCTTTTATGTTATCCTCTTCCCCATCTTCCACTTCTACACCTATTTCACTTGTTGGTTCTGATCTTACCCATTTTCCTCCTGTTGACACAAATTCTTCCGATTCTCCTTCTGTTGATACATCTTCTCCTAATAATCCACCTTCTGTTGATGTTCCTTCCTCCTCTATACCTTCTGTTTCTTCTCCTAATATAGTCATTCCTTCTGATCTTCCCTCTGTTTCTGCTCCTTTAACATCTTCCTCTCTCCCTACTACTAGAAAAAGCACCAGAACTCACACATTACCTTCACATCTTAGTGACTTTGTTGTGCAACTTTCTCCTTTCATTTCAAGCTCTACTCCTTTATCTCTCTCTTCTGCACACATAACTCAAGTTGAGCCTTATTCATATTCTCAGGCAGCTACCAGTTTAGTCTGGCAGGAAGTCATGAGAAAAGAATTTGAGGCCTTAGAAGCTAATAACACTTGATCTGTAGTTGAGTTACCTAAGGGTAAGAAGCATATTGGATGTAAATGGGTGTATAAAATTAAGTACAAGGTAGTTGGGAGTGTAGAATAGGAGTGGAAAACGGGCGGGGCGGGTCGGATATGGTTCGGGTTGAAAACGGATAATAAAAATGCATCAATTATCCGACCCGATCCATATTTAATACGGATAAAAAATGGGTTAACCGGCGGATAATATGGGTTACCCATATTATCCATGACTTCTTGAATATGATCACTTTTGGAGATTCTTAGTCTCTCTAACTTGAGAAACCCCCAATTTGAGGCTTTACAAATGTAAAAGTTAGACCCATTGGTTATCCATTTTCTAAATGGATAATATGGTTCTTATCCATATTTGACCCATTTTTAAACAGTTCATTATCCAACCATTTTTTAGTGGATAATATGGGTGGTTAACTATTTTCTTTGAACCATTTTGCCACCCCTAGTGTAGAAAGATATAAGGCAAGATTGGTAGTAAGGGGTGATACACAAAGAGAAGGTGTTGATTTTAATGAAATATTTTCTCTGGTTGTCAAAATGTGTACTATTAGGTGTCTAGTTGCTTTTGCCATTAAAAAGGGGTGGTCCTTGTATCAATTGGATGTGAATAATGCATTCCTTCATGGGGACTTAGATGAGGAAATATATATATATGAAGTTTCCCCAAGGACTCACAGTTGCTTCATCTTTTCAATTTACTTCTTCTTTGATTTGTAAGTTGCAAAAGTCTCTTTATGGCTTAAAACAAGCCTCTAGGCAATGGTATGCTAAGTTGTCACAAGCACTTCGCACTAGAGGTTACACACATTCTTTAAATCATTACTCTCTTTTCATTAAAAGGTCTGACTCATCTACTGTGTTTCTTGCTATATTTGTGGACGACATTATCCTTACTGGAGATGATCCTAAAGAGATCAGTGCTCTCAAAATGTTTATAGATGATCAGTTTAAAATTAAAGACTTAGGATTACTTAACTATTTTATGGGAATTTAGTTGTTCTATGTTGATTCTGGGGTACTTCTTCATTAAAAAAAAATTGTTTCGGAGTTAGTTGCTGAATATGGATGTTCTGATGCTTCTGTTGTTTCTTCCCCACTTGATTTATGTGTTAAACTCAAGTCTGATGTTGGGGTCTTGCTGCCCAACCCTAAGTCTTATAGAAGTTTAGTTGGAAATTGAATTTTCTCACTCATACTAGGCCGGATTTATGTTTTGATGTGCAACACTTGAGTCAGATTCTTAAATCACCTCGTTTGCCCCATATGACTAATACGTTATATGTTATAAGGTATTTGAAAGGTACACTTGATGTTGGAGTTCACCTCAATGGTTCTTCTGATTTTTCTGTACAAGCCTTTTGTGACAGTGATTGGGCTTCTTATTCTGATTCGCGGATATCAGTTTCTAGTTATTGTGTGTTTTTAGGGGGAAGTTTGATTAGCTGGAAATCTAAGAAACAAGTCGTCGTCTCCTTGTCTTCTGCTGAAGCAAAATATCGGGCCATGAGTAAAGTGGTGGCTGAACTAGTCTGGTTGTTGTTAACAGATTTGGCTATGCCTTTGTCCAGCTCTATTCCTGTTTTCTGTGATAGCTTGGCTGCCCTTCACATCGCTAAAAATCCTACTTTTCATGAGCGCATGAAACATATTGAAGTTGATTGTCACTTCATCCGCACTAAGTTGGCAGATGTCCTTATTTCTTTACATCATGTTCCTACCTCTTCTCAGCTTGCTGACATCCTTACTAAGTGTTTGATAGGTGCACATCACAGGTTATTACTCGGCAAGTTGGGCGTGTTACCACCCTCCAAAGGCAATGGGGATTAAAAGAAATCTAGATGTTCCTTTTCTATTCAGTGTTCACATTCCTTAATTGTTGCCCCGTATCTTCTAACTCTTTTCATCCTAAAGCATTTGCAATAGCAGGTTATTTCATAGTTCAAAAGGAAATGATTTGATATGGTTAAAGATGGATTTGCATCAATCTCTCATGTATAATTATTATAAAAGTTTTGTAACCTTGAAAGTTGTTAGGTACTGAATTCGGATACCAGGTCGCTCTATATGGACTGATCCAATCTATTTGGAGAGATACAATTTGGAAATAAAATAACTTCTTTGAAGAAGTTACCAGACGTTTAGGTGTAGTTGAGATCAATTTTCCCGTAGCAGTTAATTTCTTTCTCTTTAAAAACAGATTTTGGTCTTCTTCTTCAGATGGGTAAGAACGACCAACAAAAAAGGAATTACTCTCCCTTTATCATTAATCTTCTTATTCCTTAACAGAGAAGATTTCTCTTCTTCTTTTTGCAAAATACACATAAAGAAAGGCATTTTATTGGTGGAACTAAACTTTGTTTTCCAAGAGAATCTAAGTTGAACTTAGGGGCAATTTTTTGGGTACGTAGCTAGTACATGATTTTAATTCCTGTTCTTATTGTATTTTTATTAACAAAAGTTACCCAATTCTCTTAACCGTAGCTACAAGTGATCCGACTATCCAATGTAAGAGATGCTATCAGTAGCTGGCTGGGAAGGAAGATGGGAAAAAAGTATAAGGCCATGTCAAACGCTGTACCGGTCTGGATACTTTAGAGACTGCACAATTTGGAAGGAAAGGAACAACGGATGATTGGAAGATGTCGCATCTGCAATATAAACATTAGAATATAACTGTTTGCGCCTGTCATCTATTTGGGCTAACTTAAAAATGTATACGACTAAGAATCTTTTTTTTACTTCCTTCAAAACATTTAGGAAGTGTGAGAACTTGCTATTGTTTTCCGGCGATTTGTATTGTTGTAATTCAAACGATGTATCGATACCTACTTGGTGTTAAAATAAAGCTTGATTATATATAGATTGCATATTCATTAAACGTTTCGAAGTTTGTTGTTATAGTGTTGGGCTCATGTTGCACACAGGCTGAAGCAACTGGTAATGTACTATACATTAAACAATAAAGGTACTCCTATGTTGCAGTCTTGGTACATCGTAAAGACAGTTCAGGATCACCTGTAGTTCACTTCTTAACTAGAATCTTCATTTTATTTTGGTTTCACTGAGATTTCTCATACATTACCAGAAGAAAATATGCTGAAAATATTCCTCAGTTCATAATCGGAATTCTTTCCCCTTCTAAAATAAACAGATATAATTGGCACTAGAATTGTAGGGGGAACTCAATAACGAGAACCCCTCCAAAAATTGGCGTATGCCACTAAATGCAGCGCGCACACGGTATTCTTTAGTAAAAGGCGAAAGAATAGTTCGCTTTGTGCTCACTGCGTGGCTGCGTGAGATTTTCAATCGCCAGTGCTTCCCATTTTATATTGTAACAAAGTCTGGTTTTCCTCTTTATTTTCGATGTGGTATGCGCATCACTCTTTTTTCCCTCAAGGCTTCAAAGTATATTTCTCTCCTATTCTTCTTTTGTTCTTCTCCTTCTTCACCAGTCCTGCAATTACTATATGGTTGAAAATTTACATGTTTCAAAATATAAACAACTTATGAGGTTCTGCATGATTTGTAATCTAATATTCTATTTCGCTTTGGTGTGGAGGTGATTGTGAAGAAATATATGCTCACAAGCTGGTCGACGAAATGCTGCACGGAATGATTTGGACTAAATATCTTGAATTTCGGATCCAGGTTGGTTTTTAATTGCATAATGGAGGACCCAATTAGCATAAGCAGATCACATAGCAGTTCTCGGTCGATTAAATGGTTTATGCTTACTTTAAGTTTGCCTTACAATGGCATTGAGTAGTACGAGGAACCTTATACTTCGAGCTAAGATTTTGATTGCCAGCAAAAGTGGAGTGATGCGGTTTTATCGCTGCCCGGAAGAAGTCCATGAAGAGTCTTTGCCTTCTGAATGGTATGAGAAAGCTTTCTCAAAATTAACAAAAATGAGCCACGTGCTCAAGCATGTGGACTTAGTTGATGGTAAGCTAGTCAATGTTAATGACCGCGCGAGATTTCATGACGAGAGTTTGGAACAAAAGATGTCTACTTTTAAATTGCTGGCTAGGACCGTTATTGGGTGTCCGTCAATGCAATAAATGATGAAGAAGAATGTGATGGAAGCATTAGCTGATGCACAATGCGACCAGCCCGTGTATTTCAGTAAAGCTAGCGAGAGGGAATCGATTACCATTGCTTCCCTCACAAAAGTGTCAAACTTCTTGAATGTGTCTGCTCAATCAAGGAAGCTTGTGAGGCACTGGATATGTGCACAGGTCACAAAGTACCCGATATGGACAAGGGCACTTGAAGAGATATTGAATGGGCTGAAATCTGAGATAGATTTTCTAAATCGCAACTGCCCAAGTAAAGAAATTAAAATGGCGCAGCAAATAGTTACAACTTGTCAAAAGTTTTTAGAAAGTGCCACATCGTATGACACTGAATCTACTTCATGGATGCACGTTTCACCTGCAAAAGGCACAGAGTCACCCACTTCTCACAAGTGGGAAGATGGTCTTGAAATGTTTCTCGACCTTATTAGTTGCTTTAGTGAAGAGACAAAATTAACTTCGGAGGTCAAGAAGCTTGAGGTTATGAAAGAAGGGCTTTATCAGATTAGGGATGTTCTCATAGTCAAAAGCACTGGATGTGAGGAAACTCGCCACCAGGAGAGTTTAGTGCACAAGAAGTTGACTAAGACATTGGGCCACTCATCACAATGTGTCTTCACGCTTCTTCTTTATTATCTTTATGGCAGCATATGGGATATTGAAGTTGAAGAGGACTTTATGCAATTGGTCGCGGGGATAAATTTCGTCTGTGCATGGGAAAGATCTAGACATCCGATGAGCAGAATATACAGCAGAGTTGGGTAAAGCAGCTAAGCAGAGTTCCGGGGCTTTTCAAGTTTGTATGGGAAACGGCAGGAATGAAAGACTATCTGGAAGTACAAGGCCGTTTGTGGTGCATTGGTGCGGAGAATAAGTCATTTACCTATAGAAACAATCTGTTCTTGCTGCATTCTATCAGTTGCTTATGCGAGACTTTTCTCTGACAATGAGAACTAGAAAGGTTCCACCAGAGGATGATGTATTCATCAATGCATATGTATCCTAGCTAGGGTATCATGTGATCAACTATTTGCTGTCATATCATTTTCAGTATGTTTGTTATGATATGGGGGAACTTTAGGTCTGAGTTAAAAGACAATCATCAGTTCATTAATTTTGTTACAAATGGTGACACTGTATTTGATAAATTGGTTTTGCTGTTTAACTTGTAACCAATTGTAGCGGACTTGCCTTAGTTTATGTTGTTAGGTATTCCTCCTTTTTGTCTTCAACTTGCACAGGTTGGATCAATCCTATCTTGAAAAAGGTCATTACGAGAAAATGATTATAAGAGAAGACTTGCCGCCATATTCCACCAAGTTTTAGTAACTTCGCCATGCAGCTCAATGCTGAGCTCGTTCAACCGAAGTACAAACAAAACTAGAACGGTTTATATTTGTCAAATTTGGTCAGAAAATATGAGATTCTCACAAGGACAACCCAATGGTTAATTTCCTAGACTAGGGAATAAGCAAAAATTACATAGAGAGAATGTTGTCTATTTTGAGGTTTTAGGATTTCAGGTAAAGTGCATTAAGACACAAGAAAGTTCATATGATATGAAAAAGTAAAGGCTTGAACTTAACCAGTTAAAACACACATTATTAATATCAAGAACAAGAAAGAATGATAACTTAGCAAGTTGTGTCCTAAAAAATAGGAAAGAAGGATAAACGTCAAAAACACATATTACAGAATCATTAAACAAAAGCGTCATTACTGTGCAAAACAAAGCAGTAATTAATGAAAGGGATATGAAGGAGTAGGGTAATATATCACATTCCAAAGTCCCGTAAATTACTAACATGAAAGGAGAAATTAGCATATCTCAAAGCAATAACGTATAGATGATGTATTCATCAACTCACTAAGGTCATTTATAATCCCCGTGAAAATTAATATTGAATTGTTAGGATGTAACTAATTAAATAGCTAGATAGTATGAGAATGCTATGTCACGATCAAGTGGAGAACAAATGACAATGCCGAAAGAAGCTTTATGTTCAAAATAAAAAATAATGTCTGTATGTGCTGATAAATTCAATTTTATATAGATAAATAATGGTGTAATATGAAGGTGAATATTTCGACAATTAAATTTAAATGAAATCAAATTGTGTTCCTAAACATCAGTGTTGGAAAACTCTACTTATCCGGAAGAAAACCTACGGATATAAAAAAATTTCAAGATCATATAAAAAAAATTCTTATATTAAAAATAAACCCGAAATATCCACGAGTAGGATAGAATGTTTCTCCCAAAACTCCTTAAAAGCTAGAAATTTGATTTCCTACAAAGGGAATTTAAGAATATACACCCACCATAACTCATGTTTTTCTCTTATAAAAATAAAGCAATCAACGGATACAAAAAAATTCAAGATCATTTAAAAAATTTCTCTTATAAAAATAAAGCAGAAGAATCCACGAGTAGGACATAGTTTTTGTTCCAAAATTCAATGGTTTAATGCTTGTAACATCTTAAAAATCTAACATTTGGTTTTCAACGAAAGAAATTTAAGAATATACACTTGCCATAACTCCTATTCTGCTAAAAATATATAGTTCGGTAAGTACACGTATACTATTAAAAAGGGAAGAATTTTTGTATGTTAACACTCCCAATATATTTAAAGTCAATTTCCCAAAACCATAAATCAGAAAATATACATAAAACACCATCGAGGTATGAAGAAAACTGAAACAAAAAATATAATCCGTGAATAATAATGATACAACCATCAAAACAATAACATGCATACCAACATGTAGCATAAATCATAGAAAACACACAGAAAACAGTTAATAAAGACTGCATAACTGATTAATTAAAGCTTCAAATATCACATGATATCAACCGAGAATCAAACCAGTACATATCAATAAAGTAAACGATTGAGAAAGAAATATAGTTATAGCGAAACTCACTTCTCGTTCATTGTGTTAAGATTCTTTTTTATATGTGCAGTTGTAATTAGGGGTGTTCATAAAATTCCGAAAACTCAAACCAAACCGAAAATCAAATCAACCGATCAAAAAAACCGATACTTTTTGGTTTGGTTTGGTTTTGGTTTTAAAATTTAAAAACCAATCAAATTTGGTTTGGTTTTGGTTTTAATTATAAAAAACCAAACCAAACCGAATATAGGAGTCGTTATTTTAAATTTATTATTACACCCATATATGTATACTTTTATACAGAGTTTTAAAATTTTTATAGTAAATATTAATCGTTCTCACTTTTAGTACAGTTCTTTACCTTTACATTCTAATTTAATTGGTAGTTTTCTTTTGTTAACTGTAAGAATATATTTCATGTTAAAAATAATATATTTTTAATTGAGTCCTTAAATTATTCATCAATATTTGATTCAATTATCATCAATATATCTTGGTAAATAATAGATTTCTCAAAGGGCAATTGATTTGATAGTGTTACGTTAAAAATGTGGTCGCCGAAAATGTGTGTTTGGCAGTGTATGTCTTATATTTAAGAAAAAACCGACAAAAATCGAAAAAACCGAAAAACTGACATAAACCGAATCAAGAAAAAACTGACTTAATTGGTTTGGTTTGGTTCTAATATTTGAAAAACCGACTTAGTTGGTTTGGTTTCTTTTTAGGAAAAAACCAATCCAAACCGAACCATGAACACCCCTAATTGTAATATAAGTAGTAGGATTTATTTGTTTCCTTGATTACGAATAGGAGTGATTTCGTTCCGATTAGATGTGAATAAGATTTACAAATTTGATGTATTACATAGTTTAAATAAGAAAAAATTTAATACATAAATTCAGTTAATAATTTCTCCTAAATATTAGGAAGATAAGTAAAATGACAATTTTATTCAATGTAAAATCTATTTTTAAAGAGTAAAAAGGGCGAATGACATTTCGCTAAGGGGCTTCGTGCTTTTAATATAGTATAGATATAGATTATTTGTAACAAGTCTCCAAAAATGCTTTTATTTTAAGCTTTATTTCCAAATAAAAAAATTAAAAACATTGTTTGTTCATGAAATTTTATCTGCTTTTTTTTTTCGAAAAATTTTCAAGATCCAAAAATTGGTTTGGTGAAATTTTTTCTTTCCGGTCATAAAATTAACTAACTTTTTTTTTTAAGTAAAATGCATGTCCAAAACACAATATCAAAATCCAAAAACTATTTTCAACACATCTTCAGAAGCTCTTACTTCATTTTTCAATCAAAACCAAATTTATGTCCAAACGCTTGGTAAGAACTTAGCTAGTTACATTTTAATTAGGTCAAATACATACACAGCCCATTAAACTTGGCCCACTTTTTCATTTTGACACTCAAACTAACTCTTGTTCCATTTTGGCCCTCCAACTCCATTCTTTTTGTTCCATTTTAACACAAAAGCTGACTAGATTTGGAGTGTGATTTACCTTACCCTTTGGGCGCGTGAGTGACGTTTTTTCCAGCCAAATTTCCTATTCCAACGGTAACAACATAAATGTTGACCCCATATTTAGTCCCCCATCTTCCTTCCCCAATATTTCATCTTCATAATTTTCCTTCCCCATTTACTTTGCCCCATCTTCACTCTCAATGTCTCAAAGAAAATTATTTTCTCACAATGGAATGGATATTTGTCGTTGTGGATTTCAAGTTGAACTGAAAGTATCATGGACACCAAGAAATCCAGGTCGTCGTTTTTATGGGTGTAAATTTGACAAAGTAAGTGAACAAGTTTTGGATTTTATTTTAATGTTCTTGTCTTTGTCTACATTAATTTAACTGCCTTTTTCTTGTGTTTTACAGCGTGGCTGGAATTACTTTAGATGGCATGATGATGAGTTTACAGCTCAAGCGAACAAGGTTACTTATGGTTTGCTAAACAAAGTAAAAGAAAGAGATGCAAAGTTGGCTAGGTGGAAGAAGTTAATTTTGTTTCTTGTTGTGTTCATGTTATGGAATTGGCTAGGTTTTCCTGGTTTTTATTGATGTAATTTGAGTCAAAAGCTTAATTGAGTTTACATAGTTGATCATGTAATTATACGACAATAATAGTTGCAATAGTAGCTAATTTAATTCACAGGTTCATAACTGCAGTTGATACTCCATCCAGCAGAAAATGACAAGTCAAGATCACTTACTATCAATACACAAAATTATAACTTTTTAGAATTTTGGCAGACTTAACATAAAAGACATAACACTTCACAAAGCTGCCAAAAGCCAACTGTTTTTGCAACTTGCAGACTTAACAAAGCTGCCCAAAGCCAAAGATATAACAAAAATCGCATTCTTGATCAGAAGGAAGACATAAGACAGCCATCTAATGCAATAGTAGCATTAGATGGATCAGTCAATTATACGACAATAATGGCTGCAATAGTAGCTAATTTAATTCACAGGTTCATAACGGCAGGTTCACAACTTAACAAAGCTGCCCAAAGCCAAAAATATAACAAAAATCACATTCTTGATCAGAAGGAAGACACTAGATGTCGCTTCCACTTTGTTGAGAAGACCATATATTCCTTGTTGCTTGCATATGCTGCAGTTGAGAAGTTGTTACTGCATTTTTTCCCTTCCATTTGAGGCCACGAGGCTTAAATCCAAGATCTATATTTGTTGCAGATGTATCTTTGTAAGTTCCAGGTGTTATCACTCTCTCAGAAGGTATACCGGGCTGCAAAATGATATCAATCAGTCACTACTAAATTGATAAAAGCCATAGCAAAGTAATACAAGTTCAAGCTTACATTGATAACTGTTCTTCCACTCCTAATGTCTGTATATACTCCAAAACCTGCTGTTGGCCTTGGCCTTTTAAGTCTCAAACCTCTACCCCTTCCCCTACCTATACCAGTAGACTGATTTTGGCTACTTCTTTTTATTGTGGATGTGTCATTACACATTGAAGGTGGATTGCTAGTTTGAAATGATCTACTTGGATCTGGTGGGATTGGTTGAGATTGTTGAGTTGGTTGACTTGGCTGACTGGAAGTTGATCCAGGCTGTAAAACAATAAAACATAGTCAATTATACATCAAAATCTATCAAAATAAAATAGCATAAAGTAACAATTACCACTGATTTACAAGAAGTTCTGTTGTAGCCCACTTGATGACACTTTGAGCAAGTCATTTTCATCCCATTCTTTGACGACTTTTCATATTTCTTTTTTGGCTCATCCTTTGACTTTCTCCTGCATCTTTTAGGTCTTCCTGGCATTGGTTTTGGTTCAGGAGGCTCAATAGAGGGGTTGTTTGTTTCAGACCACATCTTCATATTAGGCATGGGTTGTATGACATATTGGTAAGCCTTTACAAACACATTCTTTCTGTACCAATCCTCGACTTTATTCTCTGGTTATTGGTCTAAGTCATAGAAGGCACAAACAGCATGAGCACATGGAATGCCTCTCAACTGCCAAGTTCTACACGTGCATGTCCTTCTTACTAAGTCAACAATAAATCTTTTGTCACCATCACCTATTTCAAATCCAGAATCTCCATTACACAACACTTTACCCTTCCTAGAAAGCTCTTTGTTTTCTTCTAATATTAACCTTGCCATTGGTGAAAAGTCCGTTATCCAGGTCTCAGCAAATCTCCTCATATCAACATGCCTATTCATAATTTTATGTCTAATTTCCTCTAACATAGTAATAATTGACTTAAATCTTGGTCCTACTATCCAAGAATTGAAGGTTTCACACATATTATTCTCAACAGCATCACATTTAGAACATGTGGAAAAGTAAGCCCTACACCAGCATTCTTTGTTATATGCGAGTAAGTCTTCACAGATCTCCTTCTTACCAAGTTTTGCCATGTTTGTAATTTCTTCCTTAAACTTTATTTCATATGAAGACTTAGCACATTTTCAAAATTGCATTCTTCTTTCTTCTCCTCTCCAGGTTTTGGCCCAATTAGACCAAATATGTCGAGCACACATTCTGTGCTCTGCATTAGGTAATAGCTCACTAATAGTTGGAACCAGACCCTACAAAACAAAAAAATATCAATTTAATTCAACAATAAAATGCAGAAACATTACATTATACAAATAGAAACAGATAATTTAAAGAGAATACCTTTTGCATATCTGACATAACTATTAAGCCCACTCCATCTCCTAAGTCCAAGTCTGAAATCAAGTTTTCAATGAACCAAGTCCAAGAGTGTTTTGTCTCCTGGTCAACAACAGCCCAAGCTATAGGAAACATTTGATTATTCCCATTTTTACCAACAGCTACTAGCAACTCACCTTTACATAACCCCTTCAAGAAGCATCCATCAAATCCAATAATTTTCCTACAACCTTCTAACCACCCTCTTTTAAGAGCATCAAAACACACATAAAAATACACAAACAAGTTCTTTCCAGGTTTAGTATCTTTATCTATCCTGATCCAACAAGAACTTCCAGGATTTGTGCTTTTAATGATATCAACATAGTCACACAACCTAGAGAATTCCAACTTCCAGTCCCCCATAAACTGCTTGAGTACCATACACTTAGCTCTATAACAGATAGTCCTTCCCACATATAACCCCTCTTGATCCATAACCCACTCCTTAATTTTCCAAAGTTTTATATTTGGTTGGGATGTGATCCTGTCTTTGTATTTATGTGCAATATACATGGAAGTGCACAACTTGTTTTTATTTTTGGTAGTGCACTTGTGAATTGGTTGGTATTTCTTCACAATAAAGTCCCCAGAACTTTGTCAGTGCTTACATATAGCTCCCATGTACATAGCCCTTTGCTTTTACACTTTACTCTAATCATGTGCTTCTCATTGGGATTAAGTTTAAGCTGAACTTTGTACTCTATGGCATAAGATTGCACTGCTTTCCTAAATTGCATAGCATTCTCAAATACAGTTGTATTCTTGAACTAATTTGGACGGCTATGATTTAATTGATCAAGTGTATGATCAACGGTTGAGATAAGATTTTTCCTTGAGATATTTTGTGCAATTATATTACCTTTGTTTCTATATAACTCCTAAGACTTAGTTTTTGTCGGAAAACCTAGAGACGTGCCCTTTTCTTCTCTTTTAAATGTTCCTTGCTCTTCTTCTTCATTGTGAATGTTATCAGCTTTTTCAATCAGCTGATTCAAATAGGGTTTCTTCTTCTATTCAAATAACGTCTAACTCTCTTATTCAGGGAAAAGAGTAGTCTTACTTTTAAAATGTTACAAAAATCAACACTGTATCCTTTTAACAGTAGTAAATAATTTATATTTTTAATCTTGCTGGAATTGAGAGTAAATAAACCTTCAGTTTAGGAGTAAAATAATGAATGTTACCCTCTGTTTCGAATGGTATTCATTCCTTTCTTCTCCTCAGCTAAACATTTTAAGGCTTGAAATTTTTTGGCCATACTCATCGTCCTTCTTTGGTCCCTGGTTCAATTTATTTATTGTAATAGATGCTCCCAAGCTGATCGATGAAATGCCGCATTAGAATATTTTGGTACCTAATAAAAACCTAGATGGAAAGCAGTGCAAGATGCGGAAGAAAATTGGTTGCTTTTTTCCAGCTCGACTCTGGGCCATACAAAATAATAGAAGCAGTTGCTTCAGGGAAAAAGTTTGGTTGAAGAATTGGGTAGGGGCCGCGCGAACGCAGGCCCCCGCTGCAACAAATTATGACGTAGGCTCGACCACTTGGGCCGACCTTAGGCAGACATCCCTCCAAAGTGCAATGGAAGTCACCAACCTAGGCCATGGGCCTTAATGATCGCCCATTGACCCCGTCCAGGTAAGTATGTATTATTGTAGCTCCTTGCTATGGTTTTATACACCTCCTGATCCTCAGTTTTCGTTGTATCAGCCGATGAGGGACATTTTGTGTTTATTTTCCCCCATTTGGTAAGAAAAGTAAAAAGTGAGCCATCCACTTTCTGCTTGCTTTCTTTTCTTTTTCATTTATAGCACGCTTGATAGATAAAAAACAGATTTTCAAATCTCTTAAAAGTAAAATAGCGAATTCTCCTGAAACCTAATATGAGCAAATCATCTTTTGGATTAAGGGTGTTGTTTAGTACCTGAGGTTAGCAAGAATGACAAAAATGTATGATTACTGCAAAGTTGCTGAATTTACCGGGGGAAGTATTGTGCAACCCCGGCGGATTTAGGGGGCGGAAGGGAGTTCACCCAAACCCTCTTCGCTAGAAAATTACACTAAAGAGGAAAGCATATTTTTCTCAGATCCAGTTTCCAGAAGAAAAAAGATCAGTTTAATAAGTGATGTTCATTTCCATTCTGAAAAATTAAGAAAGAGCCTCAAATTTATTCCACTTAAATCTTCAACTAGTATCCCTATCAAACATCTCATTCAAGGTTACAAACTAGAACTGTAGGGGAACTCAAAGAAGAGAACCCCTCCAAACATAGGTGTATGCCACTGGTTGCAGCACGCACACGGTATTCTTTAGTAAAAGGCGAAAGAATAGTTCGTTCTATGCTCACTGCATGGCTGCGTGAGCTTTGCTATTCTTCACAGCTGCCATTTTATATGGAACAAACAAATTCTGGTGTACTCTTCCACTTTCAATGTGGGATTCAACTCACTCCTTTTCCTCCATCAGGTTTTATTGAACTTTGAGGCATCAGTTTATGAATTGAATTTCCAGTGCAGGTTTAGTTTTTAAGCTTATAAGTAAAGGACCAATTGGCAGAATTTATATATACCTGGAGCTAAGATTCTGCAAGCCAATGAAAATGGGTTGATGCTGTAGAGTTTGGTGATGAACTCAAGTTCACAATTTCTTGTTTTCTATTAGACTGGACAAAGTTGTTACAGGCTATGGACTTGTTGAAAATGTTCTGTTATGACTACTTTTGGTATGAAAATCAGTTATCCACCATCCATATGTTGCTTTTCGCCTCTGCATTATCATATCTTACCCATAACTTGCTTTCTTCTCTTAGGGTACTGGGCATTTCTCCGCAGTTCACTTGCAATGCTGGATAATATGGTGATTTCTGGACGTCATCAATTTGCTAACAATGTATTGCTACAAACTTTGTGCTTCAATGCAAAGATCCTAGTAATAAGAATTGTCTACTGCCACCAATCTAACCAGTTTGGTATAGCTAGGGAAGTAACAATCCTATCATTTGGTTGAAAGTCAAAATGTCGGCAATTTTAGTAAAAAGAATCTCCGTTGTGCGGGCAAGTTCTGATTAAGACAATGGAGCAGAAAACTTTAAGTAGGCGTTGCTAATCAATTGATCCATAGGTCAAACTGGATTTTTTGGTGCTTTTTCTTTGCAGGATTTGAACTAGCTAATCATTCTTACCAGATATAAGATTATGAGATTGTAGTATTTGGTGGAATTCCCTTGGCTCAATGCGAAATCTTACATTTTGTTGGAACTTTGGGCTTAAAGTATTTGGTGGAATTCGAGTAGCTCAACACAAAGATCCTACATCTTTTTAGGGGCCATTTCCTCCCCATCATTCGGGCAGAGGCGGAGCTCAAGTTCTAGTTACGGTTCGTCTGAACCAGTAGCTTCCGCCAAAATTATGTCTTTGTGTTAAGACATCCAGTTAATTTATATAAATAATTATCCAGAACCCACCCATTAAACTGTATTTCTTAGAGTCCAGGACCAATAAATTCAAATTTTGGATCCGCCTACTTGAATATGCAGTCTTATTGAAATACAACTATGGCTTGTAGAAAGAGGGCTTGGGAGAGATTGTTATTGTGATCAACAATAGTTTTTTATCATTGAGTTTATAGTTGTTGATCTCCAGATGCATAAACCTCTATACCTTTCCCAGACCCACTTGTGAAATTACACCGGATATATTATTGTTGTAGCGTCTCCAAATGCAGAAAAGTTACTCTCCAACTGTTTTTCTGTTTTCTTGATGATTTCTCATAGTTGTCATTCTTATCCATGTAATAGTGAGTACAAAAATCGTGTACAAATCATCTTAGTCAACCAAATATTTGATGTGCAATGTGTAATGAAAGGCATTTTGTCTAAGTGGTGTTTCACCCTATTTGATGTGCAATGTGTCTTGTATTTAACCACCACTATAAAACATATATTTGCATAGAATTTTGAAGGGAACTCAAAAAATTAGCAAGTCGCCAACCTTATGCGAAAGTGCAATGGAGGTCGCCAACCTAGGCCATGGGTCTTATTAATCGTCAATTGATTCCGTCCAAGTAAGTATGTTTTCTTGAAGCTCCTCCCTATGGCTTTATATCCCTCCAACTCCTTGTTTTTCTATGTGCCAGTCGATGAGCGACATCCACTGCTAAATCTAAGGTAAATGCTTATCCATAAACTATTTTTACATCCACAACATATAGTTTAAGATTTACTACAACTCCTTAAACGTAAAAACTATAGCTTCCTTTCTTTCCCTCAATTTAATGAAACACGCAGATAAATAACAAAGAGAACAAATACATTAAAGATGAAGAAAGCCAGAATGAAGCTGGATAGAGATTAATTTGGAATCTAGAAAAGGAGTTTTCAGCTTAACCCAATTAGGCCCTATTTCCCACTTTAATACTGAATAAAGTTAAACATAAGAAGACTGAGACTAGAATTGTAGGGGGTCTCTATAGAAGAGAATCCCTCCAAAAATAGGCGTATGCCACTGAATGCAGCGCGCACACGGTATTCTTTAGTAAAAGGCGAAAGAATAGTTCGCTTTGTGCTCACTGCGTGGCTGCGTGAATTTCACCATATGTTGTAGCTTTCATTTTATATAAATCAGCATGTTCTGGATTAATTTTTCACTTTCGATGTGGGAGTCGCTACTTTTCCTGCGTTAGGTTTTATTTAACTTTGAGCAATCAATAGTACGGTTCTCCTTCTTCTTCTTCTTCAGGCCTATTCACCATTCTTTCACTTTCACTTAAAGATATGTGAGTATGTACTGATGGAATATATACCACAGCGGAAGCAATAACAGAATCTTATTCACGTGTAATCTAAACAACTAGCACGTATGAAGATTTTAGGATTACCTCTTGAAGCGTAAACACAACAAATCTATGTCGTTCTCCAGTTCCTCAGTTGAAAACGCACCAGCAGATTT